>CAUOFW020003813.1:449131-473180 GCA_963454935.2 Ilex paraguariensis
CATGAATAGCTAAATCTCTTAGTTGGCAAAACCAAGAGGAACCTCCACTTGGGTATACCATTTCAACTTATTCTCCTCCCCTATTTCAGAGTTCAATGGTTCTATTTGACTGGGTTGAGGGTGGATAACTTGGTGAGTCTTTGATATTCCATAGGCCTAGTCACGATTTATTCTTAGATACTCACCAATCTTATTCCTAGCTTCCCACGAATCAATTGTTTATTCATGCTCTATTGGAGGAGGGTTTCGAGTTGAGACGGTATTCCTATTGGAGTGACCATTGGATTTGCCAACATTTGTTTCTCATTTTACTAGCATCAAAACAACTTCACCAAACAACTTCCAACAATTAAAGATTTTACACTTTTTTTCTCCCAAAATCACCTTCCCCGTGGAAATGACCTTGGAATACCACCAAGTAAAACACGATCCACGAAAATCTCCTTGCACTTGGGGAGCACTTTTGTTCACATATACTCACATTTGACATCTCATTCATCCACCATTCTATTGCCCTTTCTTTTGACATCATCCCTAGGAGAGTGACACTCGCCTTCATTCATATACTATACATGCTAAAAGGTGATGTTTAGAGGTTAGGAAATAACAAGGAATTTTCCCAAGCAGTACCCTATACGAAGATCAATCTTGGGATAATACTTAGAACCCATCAACTGATCGAANGATGATATTTAGAGGTTAGGAAACAAGGAATTTTGTCAAGCAGCAGGGTCCGATCTTCGGAGGACTCTGTCAAAGCTTTGAAGACACACGAGTTTAAGGTCGCTGAATTGACCTTTGACAATGAGAGCCTCAGAGCTCCGGTGCAAAAGCTCGAGAAACAAATGGAGAAGCAGGCCTCTGACTACGAAGGCCTTCAAGCTGCTAAGGATAGGGCTGAGGAAAGAGAGAAGAAGGTCAGAGATGAGCTGAGGATGACCAGGGAAGAGCTGCTACTCAAAATCAATGCCTGGACCAAAGCTAGCCAGGAAACCTTTGATGCTTAGGACTCCCTCAAGAGCCTTAGAAAGGAGTATGTTATCCTGATTGAGGCGAACGAGAGCTTATGTGGTGAGCTCGAGGTGCAGAAGGCAACTGTCAAGGAGAGGGATGACATAATGGCCAAGCTGAAGGATGATGTCACCACCAAGTGGGCTTCAGAGTGGCTGGCCTTTCAGCGCAAAGCAGAGAAGACCTATCTACACTTTGATTTCGACTTTGCTATTCCTTCTGAGAAGGAGTTAGAGGAGACTAGCTCAGAGGGTGATGATAACCCCTTGGCTCCTGCCGTTTATGTTGGGGCTCCAGAAGGCACTGAGATGTCCTCTCCTTCAGTTGCTCTTATTAATACTTCTTTCTCTACTGACCTCGCGGTTGAGGCCCTTACTCAAGATTCGCTAACGGTTAGAGTGGAGGCTCCTGGGACCAGCAACCCTAAGAACCCTACTCCTTCGCCATTTGGGCCCTTATCTTCTGAGCTGCCGGGCTCCATCCGTGTTACTGAAACTTCATCTGCTGATCCTCAAGACCATTCACTTACTCCATCTTCAGAAACTTAGGAACTTAGGCTATAATTTCTGGTTTTGTTTTGAACAACTCGAATTCTTGTAACTTCTATTTTTGTACATTTGATTCATAATCTTTTCTGAACTGCTGGTGCCAATGTCCAGTATTTTTGAATGTAAGCTCCGATTTTGTGCTCTGAAATATAACCCTTGTTTTGAAAAGCTCAAAGTAGACCTCGACCCCAAAAGGAGCATTAGATGGTGGACTTGACATTCCTCACAGTGACAAGAGGTTTGTTGGATTTGGGAAGGAGAATAAGTAACTTGACGCTGAGGTCCATCACAAGTACATCTATGGATGCCATGTTGTTGTATACATGAGAGCTTTATTGGAAGGAGAGCTTTTCTGGAAATCTAACCCGAGGTTCACATAAGGCTTTTTCGAGGAGATGTACTAGAAGGTCCGTACAACCATACGAGCTGACCTCTCTGAAAAGGCACTGGGTTGAGTTTTGCCTTATTTCTCAAATTGTGCTGCACCTCATGTTGTGTGTTTTTTTTTTAAAAAGAAATTGCTTGCTCTGTAATGCAGTCTACTTTGCTCTAACACAATAATACAATCTATACTTTGCTCTAACACAATAATACAATCCAACTTGCTCTTCAATGTAGTGTACTCTGCTTTATTCTGTGGTTAACTACTCGCGTACTGCTCTGTACTCTCCATGCCCCCTTGCTTTGAGGGGAGCTAAGTTCCTCTGAAAGCAAATTTGTTGGAATTGAAAGTCTACTGGCTTCCTGAGCTCCTTCGAGAGGGAAGGAATTGAGATCTGACTTTAGGAGATTACTATGCTTGTGTTTGGTCGAAGAAAGTATGCTGCTTGTTTGAAGAGTTGGGAGCTGCCTTGGAAGGTCCATGTAGCTATACGAGCTACACTGAGCTTAGAAATACCCGAATGTTTGGGATCTCAGAGAGTCTTCCAAGATTGTCGAGCTTTATCGTAGACCCACAATTAATATCTCATGTTATATTGCAGCTTATTGNTTCCCCAATGTAGGAGAATTCTTCAACTTTTTTGACGTCGAGGAGAATGAGGTCTCGTGCTTTGCCTGTTTTCGGTGGAGCCACTTCAAGCTGCGGCGTCTAATGTTTGACCTTCCTTCTCCTCTTGAGGGATGGGTCAATCGCTTATTTTATGTTACTGGAGATTCTTGGAGGTCCATAGAGCNACACTGAGCTTAGAAATACCCGAATGTTTGGGATCTCAGAGAGTCTTCCAAGATTGTCGAGCTTTATCGTAGACCCACAATTAATATCTCATGTTATATTGCAGCTTATTGTCCTAAACTTCTGTTGGACAATTGAGAGCTATTGGTGCTTGAGGTGGATAAGGAGTATCGGAGAAATGTTGGGGCTATCGTTTCCTTCTGCTAATCTAACTTTACCACAAGAAGTCTTTTTTTCTTAGCGCTCCTAGATACTGGCCTTGTACGAACCTCCACCAAGAAGCCCCTGTTNCAAATCCTGGAGGACCTACTCTTATTCAGGTAAGTATCTCGGCAACCTGTATTTGTTCAGGTCTTTTGATATAGTCTTCTAATCGTAGGATTTAATTTGGTCGATAGGTCCTCCCGAATTGGATCTGTTAGAGGANCTTAGCGCTCCTAGATACTGGCCTTGTACGAACCTCCACCAAGAAGCCCCTGTTTCCTTAGGGTTTGTCTATTGCCTTACTTTTGCTAAGTTACATAGAGCTGCAATGTATATCCCTGACTGAGCTCTTACTTCCCTGGAGCTTGAAAACCCTTGGTGCAGATTTCCCAGAACTCCATTAGGGTCTACAGAGCTTATTGACCCCTGAAAATTTGGTTTCATTCTTGGAAGGTTTCTCCTTGTTGNCCTTACTCTGAGTTGGTGACGCTAAATAACTTGTTTCTGTTCAGTGCTACAAGTACCGCAATGGACTTTATTTCTTATCCAGATTCTACTGATTCCTGTCTCTCTGAATCTGATGAGGTTGAGGTTGTTGGTACTTCCTCTGAAAAACGTAAAAGTGGTCATGTCGGTGACTCCTCTTCTTCATCTAGATCTTCTCTGGCTGTCATACTGTTCTCCTTATCTGGGCAGAGACTTGTAAATCTTATGACAGAAGCCTAGAAGGAAAGGGATGAGCTAAAAGAATAAAATATCCGCCTGAAGGAGGAAGTTGTAGAGCTCCAGAGACGCTTAAAGGACGAATAAGGACTGAGAATATCTCTTGAATCTTTTTTCCCTTCGTACTGCTATTGGATATATGAACATTTGTTCTTATTTGATGGTTACTGATTCTTCTGTGGACTCTTGAACTTGTAGTCTTGAATCTAGTTATATGTCCTTATTCATGGGTTTCAGGACCCTTTTGAGTGAACTTGGTAGGGTAAGCTGTGAGCTACAGAGTTCTTTTTATGAACCAAAGAGTTCATGCTGAGCTATAGAGCTCTTTTTATGAACTGAACTGTTCATAGTGAGCTTCAGAGCTCTGTTTATGAATTGAGGAGTTCATCATGTGCTACAGGGCTCTTTCTATGAATTGAAGAGCTCCTTTTTATTTTATGAGCTGAGTGACTCATCCTTATTTTATGAGCTGGAGAACTTATCTTGGTTTTATGAGCTAGAAAGCTCATCTTAATTTTATGAGCTGAAGAGCTCATCTTTATTTTATGAGCTGGAAATNCTTTGCTGAGGATATGGTTCCAGCAACTGCTTATACTCACGAAGCCTTGTTGTGTTTTAGGAGTAGAGTTCCCCTTTTAGTCAGCCCAAAGAAATCTGAGAAATCTCTTTCGGGATGTGATCCAACTATTTAAATAATTGAACCTCGTCATAATCGAGGAAAGAATCCGACCTCCTAGGCTTGTCCAAGGCTGTATCAAGCCTTTCTTGGCTATTTAATGGCTCATAATTGATAGAATCTATCATTAACTCCTCCTGTATTGTTCATATTTTATTGTCTTACTTAAACACATCCGCTGCCTTAATTTGGAAACCCAAAGGTCCGCTGCCTTTGGGTTCGGTGTGCTTCTTGATTCTTTAATATCTTGCCTTCATGATCCCATGGACATTCATTCCCTCCAAAAGCTTTTCATCTTTGTTATCTTCTTCCTACGTCTCCTCTTTGCCTTCCTACAACTTCAATGACTGTCTCAATCTCCCCCATGTTTAGGGAACGAAGCTCCTACGGAATAGAGTGGGAGTGGCAAACTCGTTACTTGGTGTCTTCGTCATTGTCAGCCTCAGACTTAGCCGAGATAAAGAAGAAGTTCTTTCTTGACGTGGAACTAACTTTACGAGCCCTATCTTCTGACGAGCCCTACAATTATCTCCCTAGGGAGGAGATTTGTTTTTTTGAGGGGGCATTGGATATGGGGTTGTGTCTCCTCATTTATCCCATTGTTGATTATATCTTGGTTTATTATGGGTTCAGCCCTTCTCGTCTTTCTCCCAAGGGGTGGGCCATCATGATCAGTTTCTTTCTGTTTTGGCGCTTGCGTGGTGATGGTAAATTCCCCAATGTAGGAGAATTCTTCAACTTTTTTGACGTCGAGGAGAATGAGGTCTCGTGCTTTGCCTGTTTTCGGTGGAGCCACTTCAAGCTGCGGCGTCTAATGTTTGACCTTCCTTCTCCTCTTGAGGGATGGGTCAATCGCTTATTTTATGTTACTGGAGATTCTTGGAGGTCCATAGAGCTGCACTACAGAGAGTGCAGAGTTCCCAAATCCTGGAGGACCTACTCTTATTCAGGTAAGTATCTCGGCAACCTGTATTTGTTCAGGTCTTTTGATATAGTCTTCTAATCGTAGGATTTAATTTGGTCGATAGGTCCTCCCGAATTGGATCTGTTAGAGGAGATGCGAATTGATCAGATGATAAAAGTTGAGCCTGTGCCTTACTCTGAGTTGGTGACGCTAAATAACTTGTTTCTGTTCAGTGCTACAAGTACCGCAATGGACTTTATTTCTTATCCAGATTCTACTGATTCCTGTCTCTCTGAATCTGATGAGGTTGAGGTTGTTGGTACTTCCTCTGAAAAACGTAAAAGTGGTCATGTCGGTGACTCCTCTTCTTCATCTAGATCTTCTCTGGCTGTCATACTGTTCTCCTTATCTGGGCAGAGACTTGTAAATCTTATGACAGAAGCCTAGAAGGAAAGGGATGAGCTAAAAGAATAAAATATCCGCCTGAAGGAGGAAGTTGTAGAGCTCCAGAGACGCTTAAAGGACGAATAAGGACTGAGAATATCTCTTGAATCTTTTTTCCCTTCGTACTGCTATTGGATATATGAACATTTGTTCTTATTTGATGGTTACTGATTCTTCTGTGGACTCTTGAACTTGTAGTCTTGAATCTAGTTATATGTCCTTATTCATGGGTTTCAGGACCCTTTTGAGTGAACTTGGTAGGGTAAGCTGTGAGCTACAGAGTTCTTTTTATGAACCAAAGAGTTCATGCTGAGCTATAGAGCTCTTTTTATGAACTGAACTGTTCATAGTGAGCTTCAGAGCTCTGTTTATGAATTGAGGAGTTCATCATGTGCTACAGGGCTCTTTCTATGAATTGAAGAGCTCCTTTTTATTTTATGAGCTGAGTGACTCATCCTTATTTTATGAGCTGGAGAACTTATCTTGGTTTTATGAGCTAGAAAGCTCATCTTAATTTTATGAGCTGAAGAGCTCATCTTTATTTTATGAGCTGGAAATATTGGTTTTATGAGTTGGAAAGCTCATCTTAATTTTATGAGCTGAATGGCTCATCTTGATTTTATGAGCTGAAAAGTTCATCTTAATTTTATGAGCCAAAGGACTCATCTTTATTTTATGAGCTGGAAAGCTCATCTTAATTTTATGAGCTGGAGGGCTCATCTTGGTTTTATGAGTTGGAAAACTCATCTTAATTTTATGAGATTCATCTTTGAGTTGGAAACATTTTTTTTGCAGGCACATACAAGGAAGGGTCAAAAATTCTCAGTTTAATTGAAAGAATGATTCTATTACAGAAAACTTACTGAAAAAACCTCTTAAGGTGTTATGCATTCTAAGAATGAGGCAGGATTTTTCATTCTTCAATTTGCAGCTCATAGTTCATGGGCCTGATAACCCTTGATATGATGTAAGGACCTTCCCAGTTTGGCCCTAGTTTCCCATGGGAAGGGTCATTCCTCGCAAGCAGAAGCTTTCTAAGCACTAGATCCCCTACCTTGTAACTCCTGTGCNCCTTCATGATCCCATGGACATTCATTCCCTCCAAAAGCTTTTCATCTTTGTTATCTTCTTCCTACGTCTCCTCTTTGCCTTCCTACAACTTCAATGGNAAGGGTCATTCCTCGCAAGCAGAAGCTTTCTAAGCACTAGATCCCCTACCTTGTAACTCCTGTGCTTTACTTTCATGTCGTAGTGCCTGACCGTCTTCCTCTGATAATGCTTTATACGCTGTAAGACCTCGTCTCTCTTCTCATCCAACAGATCGAGGTTGAGTAGCAATGCCTCATCATTATGCCTTGCATCGCTAAACTTAGTTCTGGGGGACGGGAGCCCTATCTCCACGGGAGCCACTGCTTCAGTTCCGAAAGCNTCAATGACTGTCTCAATCTCCCCCATGTTTAGGGAACGAAGCTCCTACGGAATAGAGTGGGAGTGGCAAACTCGTTACTTGGTGTCTTCGTCATTGTCAGCCTCAGACTTAGCCGAGATAAAGAAGAAGTTCTTTCTTGACGTGGAACTAACTTTACGAGCCCTATCTTCTGACGAGCCCTACAATTATCTCCCTAGGGAGGAGATTTGTTTTTTTGAGGGGGCATTGGATATGGGGTTGTGTCTCCTCATTTATCCCATTGTTGATTATATCTTGGTTTATTATGGGTTCAGCCCTTCTCGTCTTTCTCCCAAGGGGTGGGCCATCATGATCAGTTTCTTTCTGTTTNGAGTTTCCCGAGTGGTTGTCCTGCATGTGGTTCTGTAAGCCCATAACACCTCAGGGAGCTGCTCCACCCATTTTCTTTTTAGTGCTTCCAACTTAGTTTTCAGGGCGGTCTTTATCGTTCGAATGGTGACATCTGCCTGCCCGTTGAATTGGGGATAAGCTAGGGCCGAAAAGAAATTTCTTATCCCCAACTCACCACAAAACTTCTTGAACTTAGGGTTATCGAACTGCTTCCCATTGTCTTAAACAACTGCCCTTGGAATCCCAAACCTGTAGATTATCGACTTTCAGACAAAGTTTTGAACTTTTTGTTTCATAATTGTTGCCAAAGGCTCTGCTTCTGCCTATTTGGTGAAATACTCCACCTCAATAATGGCAAACTTGCACTGTCCAACCCCTATAAGGAAGGGGCCAAGTATATCTAAACCCTATTGTTGAAAAAACCAAGGGCTCACCACCGATGTTAGGAGCTCTAGTGGGCAGTGGGGAATGTTGGCGTGTATTTGACAAGCTTTACATCTTTTGACCAGATCTGCAGCATCTTTGAGCATAGTGGGCCAGTAGTACCCCTGCCTTAATGCTTTTCTTGTTAGGGCTCAAGCTCCGATGTGATTGCCGCAGACTCCTTCATGGACCTCTCTGAATATGTAACTAACATCTTCATCTCCCACGCATTTGAGTAGAGGTGTCAAAAATCCTCATTTGTATAGGTTTTCCTACAAAATAGAAAATCTGGCTGATCTGACTCTTAGTTTCGCAGCTTCTTTGGGATCTTCTGGCAAAGTCCCATTTTGCAGATACCCTCTAATGGGGTCCATCTAGTTCGGTGGTGCTTGGACAGGAAGAACTTCTTCATCTTCTATGCATACGGATGGTTCTGCTAAATGCTCCACTGGAATTAACCTATCCAAATTCTCCTGCGAAGTTGTTGCCAACCTTGCCAAGGCGTCTGCTCTCGAATTTTCGGCTCTAGGAACGTGCTTAAACTTAACCTGCACAAACTTCTTGATCAATTCCTGTACCTTTTTGAGGTAGAGAACCATTTTCTCACCCCTAGCCTCGTATGACTCCTCTATCTATTTCACGACAAGCTGGGAATCGTTGCTGATCTCCAGTTGCTCTGCCTTTATTGAATGAGCAAGGTTGAGCCTAGTAATGACAGCTTCATATTCTGCATCATTGTTTGAAGCCTTAAACCTAAACCTGAGGGCGTATTCCACG
This sequence comes from Ilex paraguariensis, assembly GCA_963454935.2. NCBI lineage: Eukaryota > Viridiplantae > Streptophyta > Magnoliopsida > Aquifoliales > Aquifoliaceae > Ilex > Ilex paraguariensis. The sequence continues at coordinate 457,814 of CAUOFW020003813.1, forward strand.
TCTATTCCATCTGGAGAGATCAGGATCAATCCTGTGCCGCTTCCTTGGGCATTGACAGCTCTATCTACCAAAAGTTTCCATACGGGAAGGTTAGGTATTAGCAGTGTGGCTTCCGCGGGTGTTACTGCGGTGAATTTTGTTATGAAATTTGCCAAAATTTGCCCTTTGATTACATTCCTTAGCTTATACCTAATATCACATTCGCTGAGCTCTATTGCCCACTTAACTAGCCTCCCTAAAGACTCTGGTTTATGCAACACTTGCTTTATTGGCTGATCTGTTGGAACCTCGATAGTATGAGCCTGGAAATATGGTCTAAATCTCCTAGCCGTAGTCACCAGGGCCAAAATTAGCTTTCTCATCTTTGGATATTTCTCCTCTACCCCCCTCAGAGCTCTACTACAGTTGTAAACTGGTTGTTGAGCTCTGTCTCGCTCCCTAACTAGTGTTGCACTGGTTGAGAAATTCGAGACAGCTAAATAAAAATTAAACACTTCCCCTTCTAAGGGGCTTACTAGGATAGGGGGAGAGCTTAGGTACTCCTTCAGTGTTTTGAACTCTTCCTCACACCGGGTGTCCCACTGAAATGCCTTCTTTAAGACTTGAAAGAAAGGTTGGCACTTGTCATTTGATTTGGATACAAAACAACTCAAGGCGGCTATCCTTCTTGTCGAGCGTTGGATCTCCCTGATGTTGGATGGTGGTCGCATATTCAGAACTGCCTTAACCTTTTTTCTGGGTTAGCCTCGATTCCTCTACTGCTGACTATGAATCCTATAAACTTCCCTGATGATACCCCAAAGACGCACTTTATAGGGTTGAGTTTCATCTTGTATTCCTTAAGGACTTGGAACAATTCTGCTAAGTGCTCGATGTGCAACTCTGTCTTTAGTGATTTTACCAATATGTCATCGATATAGACCTTCATGGATGTCCCAATTTACTTCTGGAACATTCTATTCACTAAGCACTGATAGGTGGCTCCAGCATTCTTCAATCCAAAAGGCATGACCTAGTAGCAAATAAGTTTCCTGTTCAGTCAAAAATGATGTCTTTTCCTGGTCCGCTGGGTCCATCTTGATCTGATTATAACCTGAGAAAGCATCTATGAAGCTGAGGAGCTCGTGCCCAGTAGTGGCGTCCACGATTAAGTTAATTCGAAGTAAGGGAAAGCTGTCCTTGGGGCACGCTCGATTAAGATAAGTGAAATCAATGCAGAGCCACCATTTTTCATTGGTCTTCTTGACCAGCACCACATTCGCCAACCAGGTAGGGTAGTCCACCTCTCTAATGGCTTTGGCGTAGAGGAGTTTACTGACCTCCTCGTTAATCGCCTTCTGGCATTCTTGAGCAAAACTTCTCCACTTCTGTTTAACAGGTTTGCAAATGGGATTCACGCTTAGCTTGTGTGTGATGACTGAGAGGTCAATGCCTTCCAAGTCCTCTTGCTTCCAAGCGAACACCCCCATGTTCTTCCTCAGGAACTAGGTGAGTAGGTTTTTCATTTCTCTGCTCAACTTAGATTCCATGTAAACAATATGTTCAGGCTCTTCATCGAGCTGGACTGGCTCTAGCTCTTCTAATGGGACGAGCCTAGTGTCCAGCTTGTCCCTCATGTCAAGCTCATCTAGCTAGATATTTTCAACCTTTTTCTGCTTCACCGAGGCCATGTAGCACTCCCTGGTTATTCGCTGGTCTCCTCGGACCATTCCAACTCCATTTTCTGTAGGAAATTTTACGACCAAGTGATATGCTGAGGGGATAGCCTTCATTGCGTTGAGGGATGGTCTCCCAAGTAGCATATTGTACGCAGAGGGGGCGTCAACCACTAGAAATTTCACAGTGGTGGTAGCTTGGCAAGGAGGGTCCCCCATAGTGAGCACGAGTTGGATGGATCCCGGGGGTAGGACCTTCTCCCCTGAGAATCCAATTAAGTGAGCACTTACTGACTCAAGCTTCTCCCTTCCTATGCCCATTTTGTCAAAGAAAGAGGCGAAAATGATGTCGACCGAGCTCCCATTGTCAATTAGAACTTGATGAACCGTTTGGTTAGCAACAATGGCCCTTACGACCAACGGGGTCATCATGGGGATGCTGACAACCTTCCAAGTCTGAATCTGAAAAAGTGATGGTTGTGCTTAGCCGAGGTATTTTGGATACGGTGTGTACTTCCAGCGTTTCGCCAGCTCTGATCTTGTGCAGGTGTGCTTTCCTGGCTACACTGGATTCTCCAGCGCCAGCAAATCCTCCAGATTTCACTCTGATCTCCCCTAATGGTTGCTGGTGCTACACAGGAGCTTGTTGCTGAGGTGCCGGTGATGGTGGAGCCCTATTCTGGTTATCATGGGCGACAAATCGTCATAACTGTACCCTTTGGATCAAGAACTCGATCTCCTTCTTTAGCTGAATGCAATCGTCAGTGTGATGACCATGATCCCTATGATACTGGCAATATTTCATAGGGTCTCTTTTAGTTGGATCTGCCTTCATTTGTGGAGGCCACCTTAGGAATTTCTCGTTCTGCACCTCGTATAAGATTTGGGACACTGTTGTAGCGAGAGGGGTATATTGCTGAGATGCATACCTTGGCTATAGCTCAGGCTGCAGAGGGCCTAAGTGGTCCCTAACGTTCCCCCTTCTTTTTGGGGATCGCTCTTTGTCTCTTCTGGGAGATCTATCGCTCTTTGGAGATCTGTTTCTTTCCCTCTCTCTCTTGGGACTTCGGTTCCTCTTTTTCTCTTCCTTTCCTTTATCTTTATGTGCAGAAGAGCTTCCTACATTAGAAAGAATAGCTTTTTCGCCATTTATGTATTTCTCTACTTTGGCAAGCACTCGGCCATGCTTGCTTGGGGATTTTTTGATATGGGGAATATCAAATCTTTAGATTGCACCCCTAGACCAGCTATGAAGGTAGTGATGGCAAACTTTTCGTCTAGGACATCCACCTTTAACGACTCCGAATTAAATCTTTGGACATAAGACCTGAGGTTTTCTTGAGGTCCCTGTTCCACATTCAAAAGGTGATAGCTCGGCTTTCTATAGGTTGAGCCCCTATGAAGTGGGACACGAAGGAAATGAAAAGTTCTTTGAAGGAAGAGATTGAGGCCGAGGGGAGCCTGTTAAACCACGCCAAGGCTGAACCCTTCAAAGTGATGGCAAAGGCTCGACAGCGTATGGGGTCCTAGTACCCGTGCAATTCCATCTGGTTCTTATAAGTATTGAGGTGGTCCATGGGGTCCCTGGTTCCATCAAAGGACTCTATTTGTGGCATCCTAAACTTTGGTGGGAGGGAAAAATACAACACCCCAAGCGTGAATGGAGATTCAGTCTGCTGCACCAAGGTGTCCATTGTAACGGGAGCTTTACTTCTGACCCCTTCCTTCATGTGGCTGAGCTCTTGTTGGATACCCTTGAATCGTTGCTCCCAATATTGTTCCCTTCTCTCTTGCTGATAAGGAAATACATTATTCTTTTCACCTTCATGGTTTTGACTTTGTACTTCTTCATTGTGACCATTCCTAGGGGTAGTTGGGGAATCTGCCCCAAGGTCTGGCTATTCTCCCCTCCTTCGTTGTCTTCTCTGAGTGGATCAAGGTGTTGTTGATTCTTGTGACGGGGACTGTTCTGACCTTCTTGGGCCAGACATGCCTCTTGTGGGCACTGTAAGAACTTCAAGAGCTCTTCATTTTGCTTTATCAAGCNTCTTGTGACAGGGACTGTTCTGACCTTCTTGGGCCAGACATGCCTCTTGTGGGCACTGTAAGAACTTCAAGAGCTCTTCATTTTGCTTTATCAAGCGTTGATTTACGAGGTGAAGGGCCTCCATCTCGTTATTCATGGGGGGATTCCCCATGGGAGGATCAGTCTCTAGGACATTCTCGGGCTGTCTGCCATTGGCGACTCCCTATTGGTCCTGCATCCGAGGTGAATTTGTTTGGCTTCTGTTCATGTTTCGTGTTGATACTATCAGTCACTGAGAGATTAGCTTATTTGTAACAGGAACAATCATTCGCACAGACGGCGCCAAACTGATGGTGCTGATTAATGTGGGTGAACAGAATGCGTGGGACCAAAGGTGAATTTAGACTGCCAACCTCATAATGACGATAAAGTTTTCCTTAGGGGATAAGGAAATTTGCACTATAGGAATATAGTGGTTCACCGGCTCTGGAGCTCGGCTAATCCACTCTCTAATGGAGGCTTTTGCTCCTCTTCTTTCTATTGACTACTTGAATGTATTACAATACAACGCACGATCTAATTAGGATTCTTCTAGGGTCCTTTTCTCAATGAGGCGTTACATAGTACTTATAAGGCTGCTCTCTATTCTGTGGGATTTCAGCTGAGATCTTTGCCCATTATTCATGGGATCCTCCTTGATTTTAGGAAAAAATCTTGGTTGGTTGAAAGTTTCATGCATTAGGCCCAATTTGGACATCTTTTTCTTTCGTTGACAATTGCTAGCAAACTTTCAATAAAATGGTGTGTTTTTGAATATGTCGGATATCAATTTATGTGTAATAGAGTGCTCTAGAGGATCAGTACTGAGTGTAATGCAGTCACAAATACGAATCCCCATATTTGAGTTTTTTTTCCTTGTTAAATTTGTATAATTAACCTTATATGGGTTTCTCCCCAAGGTCGTGGTTGGTATTACGAATAATTGATTAAAAACAGGTCTCGAATTACTTGTTTCCACGTCAAAAAAATATCGATTGTAATAAATTTATTTTTAAAAATGAAGAATGTAGTTAAGTATTTTTTTTGTTTTTTTGTTTTTTTGTGTCGCGTCACATTTTACTGAGCTTATTGGGTGGGCCTTGGTGCAGTGGTAAGGTTGCTCCATGGCAACTAGGCATCTAGGGAGTGAGTCACGCAAATAGTTTATGCACAAGTAGGGGTGCAACTATGTACATCGATTTAACCTTCCTTGGACCCCCACTGTGGTGGGACATTCGTGTACTTAGTGGTCGTTTCTTTTTTTGTTTACATTTTAATGAGGCCCCTTCTAGAGGAGAAGGATGATATTGCTCTCTAATTCCTTGTGATGCATATCAATTGAGAAGATAGGTTGCTGATATTAGAATCATATTTGATGGATTTCTATATAAAGAAACACCGATACTCTCCTCCTACATTGGGTAACCTGATGTATTGTGAATCATGCATGTGTATAATCATGTTGGTATCAAAATCTTTTTAGTAGGATCACAATGAGGAACCAAGTGTATTATGCATTGGATGAGGAACCATGTGTTGTGGTACTGAAATTTGCTTGAGCATGGATACTAGGAATAACGTCTATGGGCATGAATCTATATTGCTTTGTAGTGATGTCATTGGAATGTCTTTCGACCTTTTGTAGACTGTGCCAAGGTTCCATCTTGAGAATGTTGAGCATAACAAAATGTTGTACGAGCTGGTAAATGCAATAGCAACAAGGAAGCGATGCACCACATCGTAGCTAGCATTGGCTTGGGTCCATCACCAAGGGGAGGACGTGTCCCCCATACCTGGTACCACCAAGATTGAACACTTCAACCAGAAAGTCAAAGCTTTGTCTGTAAAACTAACACCCGAAGCTATGGCCGAGATTGAATCCATTGCTACAGCTGATGTAGTAAAGGGTGAGAGGTATTTAAAAGAATACATGGCTAACACTTGGAGGTTTGCAAGCACACCTCCCCTATCCTCTTGGAAACCTGAATGATGATGACCACCCTCTTGGTGCAAACACTCATCCTATTGGTGCCTGCTAATACTGTTGGTTCGGATGATGACCCGACCCAAAAAATGTTGCATGATTTTTAATGAAAATTTTTTTGAGGCTTAGTCCATGGAGCGAAGGCTTGGGGGTGTAGTGTTGATTTTTTCTGTACAGCCGCCGCCCTCTCTGTTATCGTTCTTGAGAATAGTGAAACCCCTGCAACTTTGTGAAGATAAGCAAATTATCGAACCACGTAAATATTGTCTTGTGCGTGTGATTATTTTTCTTTGGCGTGTATTTTCTCTATTGTTGATTCTCACAAGTTTTGAAATTTCGTGCAAATTTTCTAACAATTGGTATCAGAGCCTGGTTTAGGGTTGAGTGGGAGCAATGGCAGAGGAAGCAGGAAAGGCATCTGGAATAGAAAAGTTCGATGACACAGACTTTGGATTCTGGAGGATGCAAATCGAGGATTATCTTTATGGGAAGAAGTTGCATCTGCCACTTCTAGGGGAAAAACCTGCGACTATGAAGGATGAAGATTGGAATCTTCTTGACAAACAAGTACTGGGAGTTATCAAGTTAACTCTGTCTAGGCCTGTTGCGCACAATGTTGTAAAGGAGAAGACCACAACAGATTTGATGAAGGTTTTGTCTAATATTTATGAAAAGCCGTATGCAAACAACAAGGTGCATCTGATGAAGAAATTGTTCAATTTGAAGATGGCAGAGAATGCATCAGTAGCACAGCATCTGAACGAGTTTAACACTATCACAAATCAATTGTCGTCTGTAGAAATTGATTTTGATGATGAGATTCGTACATTGATCGTTTTAGCTTCTCTACCAAACAGTTGGGAGGCAATGACGATGGTAGCAAGCAATTCTATAGGAAAGGAAAAACTGAAGTATAATGACATACGAGATTTAATTCTGGCCGAGGAGATTCACAGAAAAGATGCAGCTTAAACCTCAGGATCTGGTTCTACACTAAACCTTGAGACAAGAGGCAGAGGTAATGACATAAATTCAAACCGGGCCAAATCAAAATCCAAAAATTCTAATCGGAATAGAAGTAAATGTAGATCAGACCAACAAGCAAAATGCTAGAATTGTGAAAAAAAATGGGTTACTTTAAGAGGCAATGCAAAAGTCTTAAGAAGAAGAATGAAGATGATTCTGCTAATACTATAACGAAAGAGGTACAGGATGCATTACTTCTTGCAATAGACAGTCCATTTGACAATTGGGTTTTGGACTCAGGAGCTTCGTTTCATACTACTCCACACCAAGAAATCATGCAGAACTATGTTGCAGGTGATTTTGGTAAGGTGTATTTGGCTGATAGTACATCCTTGGATGTTATGGGTATGGGAAACATCCGAATATCATTGTCCAATGGGTCTGTTTGGTTACTGGAGAAGGTTCGACATATTCATAACCTGAGGAGGAATCTGATTTCTATTGGGCAACTTGATGATGAATGGCATGCTATACTGTTTGTTGGTGGTACTTGGAAGATCACAAAGGGAGCCAGAGTATTGGCTAGTGGAAAGAAGACTGGTACTCTATATATGACCTCAAGTTCAAGAAACACAATTGCAGTCGCTGAAACAAGTACTNATTTGTTGGTGATACTTGGAAGATCACAAAGGGAGCCAGAGTATTGGCTCGTGGAAAGAAGACTGGTACTCTATATATGACCTCAAGTTCAAGAAACACAATTGCAGTCGCTGAAACAACTACTGATACAAGCTTATGGCATCGCATACTTGGTCACATGAGTGAGAAAGGGATGAAGATGTTGCTGTCAAAGGGGAAACTACTAGAATTAAAGTCTGCTGATTTTGACATGTGTGAAAGCTGCATCTTAGGAAAGCAGAAAAAAGGTGAGCATCTTGAAAACTGGTAGAACACCAAAGGCTGAAAAATTTGAGTTAGTACACACGGATTTGTGGGGGCCTTCTCCGGTTGCATTCGTTGGGGGTTCAAGGTATTACATCACTTTCATTGATGACTCAAGTAGAAAGGTATGAGTTTATTTTCTAAAAAATAAATCTGATGTATTTTATACTTTTAAGAAGTGGAAGGTTATGGTTGAGACAAAAATAAGTTTGAAAGTAAAATGTTTGAGGTCAGACAATGGAGGAGAGTACATAGATGGAGGGTTCAGTGAGTATTGTGCTGCACATAGAATTAGGATGGAGAAAACCATTCCTAGGACACCACAGCAAAATGGTGTGGTTGAGCGCATGAATAGAACTCTCAATGAGCATGCTAGGAGTATGAGGTTGTATGCTGGACTACCAAAGACTTTTTGGGCTGATGCTGTTAGTACTGCAGCTTACCTAATAAACCGAGGACCTTCAGTGCCTATGGAGTTCAGACTTCCTGAAGAGGTATGGAGTGGTAAAGAAGTAAAGTTTTCCCATTTAAAAGTTTTTGGTTGTGTTTCATATGTTCATATTGATTCTGATGCTCGTACTAAACTTGATGCAAAGTCTAGAATATGTTTTTTCATTGGTTATGGTGATGAGAAATTTGGCTATCGTTTTTGGGATGAACAGAACAGGAAAATCATCAGAAGTAGAAATGTGATATTTAATGAACAGGTTATGTACAAGGACAAATCAACTGTAGTGTCAGATGTCACAGAGATAGATCAAAAGAAATCTGAGTTTGTCAACTTAGATGAATTGACTGAAAGTACTGTCTTGAAAAGGGGTGAAGAAGATAAGGAGAATGTAGAATCACAGGTAGAATAGAGTACACCTGTAGCTGATGTCCGTAGATCTTCCAGGATCATTAGACCTCCATAGCGTTATTCACCCACTTTAAATTACCTCTTGTTGACTGATGGTGGTGAGCCACAGTGTTATGATGAAACCTTGCACGATGAAAATTCAAGCAAGTGGGAGTTAGCCATGAATGATGTGATGGAGTCCTTGTTGGGGAATCAGACATGGGAACTGACTGAATTGCCAGTAGGGAAAAAGGCTTTGCACAACAAATGGGTATACAGAATTAAGAATGAGCATGATGGTAGCAAGAGGTATAAAGCTAGATTAGTTGTTAAAGGGTTCCAGCAGAAGAAGGGCATTGACTTCTTAGAAATATTTTCTCCAATTGTGAAGATGACGACAATTAGACTAGTATTGGGAATAGTGGCTGCAGAAAACCTACATCNTGGTATTGGGAATGGTGACTATAGAAAACCTACATCTTGAGCAGTTAGATGTGAAGATGGCATTCCTTCACAGTGACTTGGAGGAAGACATTTACATGATTCAGCCAGAAGGGTTCATTGTTCAGGGACAAGAGAATCTAGTCTGCAAACTAAGAAAGAGCTTGTATGGCCTAAAACAAGCTCCAAGACAGTGGTACAAGAAATTTGACAGTTTTATGCATAGACCTGGGTTCAAGAGATGTGAAGCTGATCATTGTTGTTATGTTATGTTATTTGGCAATTCTTACATCATTTTACTGTTATATGTGGATGATATGCTCATTACAGGGTCTAGCATTGAGGAGATTAACAATCTGAAGAAACAGTTGTTAAAATAGTTTGCAATGAAAGATTTGGGAGCTGCAAAACAAATCCTTGGTATGAGAATCATCAGAGACAGAGTCAAGGGCACGTTGAAATTGTCGCAAGTCGAGTATGTGAAAAAGGTACTCAGTAGATTCAACATGGATCAAGCCAAACCAGTTGGCACACCGCTGGGTAGTCATTTCAGACTCAACAAANCCGAGTATGTGAAAAAGGTACTCAGAAGATTCAACATGGATCAAGCCAAACCAGTTGGCACACTGCTGGGTAGTCATTTCAGACTTAGCAAAGATCAGTCACCTAAGACAGAGGAGGAACATGAGCACATGAGTAAGGTTCCTTACGCTTCAGTTATTGGTTCACTTATGTATGCTATGGTTTGCACAAGACCGGACATTGCCCATACAGTGGGAGTTGTGAGTAGATACATGAGCAGCCCAAGAAGACAACATTGGGAGGCTATGAAGTGGATTCTGAGGTACCTGAAAGGTTCCTTAGAAGCATGCTTGTGTTACACCAAAGATAGTTTGGAGTTATAGGGTTTTATTGATGTCAACTCGACTGAAGACACTGATAGTAGGAAGAGCACCACCAGTTTTGTTTACACCTTGGGTGGTACTGCCTTGTCTTGGGGTTCTAACTTGTAGAAAACAGTATCCTTTTCTATTATAGAGGCCGAGTATGTTGTAGTGTCAGAGGCTTCAAAGGAGATGAATTTATTACAGAGTTTCTTGGCGGAACTGGGTAAAAAAAAACAGAAGGGTACTTTTTACAGTGATAGTCAGAGTGCTATATTTCTTGCCAAGAATTCGGCATTTCATTCCAGAACGAAGCACATTCAGATCAGGTATCATTTCATACGGTCTTTTCTTGATAATGGTCAGTTGATACTTGAGAGGATCTGTGGAACTAAGAACCCGGCAAACATGTTGACTAAGGGTGTCACTATTGAGAAGCTAAAGCTGTGTGCAGCTTCAGTTGGCCTTCTAGCTTGAGGACATGAAGATAAGTTGCAGGGATGAGGGACTATTCTTGGGAGGATTGTAATTGATGTTGGTGAAATAGTCTCCAAGTGAGAGATTTGTTGGGCTTTTTTTGTGGAGTCTAGTTTTTTATGTTGATCTGGATGATGACCCGACCCAAAAAATGTTGCGTGGTTTTTAATGGAAAATTTTCTGAGGCTTAGTCCATGGAGCGAAGGCTTGGGGGCTTAGTGTTGATTTTTTCTATACGGCCGCCGCCCTCTCTGTAATCGTTCTTGAGAATAGTGAAACCCTTGCAGTTTCGTGAACGTAAGCAAATTGTCGAACTACGTAAATATTATCTTGCGCGTGTGATTATTTTTCTTTGGCATGTGTTTTCTCTATTGTTGATTCTCACAGGTTTGGGAATTTCGTGCAAATTTCCTAACAATACCACCTCATTGCTTTTGAAGTAATTCTATGTGCTTGTTCCTAGGGAATGTATATCTGAGATTTCTTCTTATGTTGAACCATTTTATTTTGTTGAATAAAGATTAGACTTGTATTTCTTTTTTCGTTTTGTCCTTTGAGTAAATTTAATCTACATATTGTCTTCAATTTAGCTCCAAAATGATTTCCTTGGAGGAACCAACCAAGTAGGTTGTAGGATATTAGCAGGAAATTGGTTGCTTTGATTGAATTACACAGAGAGGTCTATTTTATGGAGATTACACCAAACAATGGATTAATCTTCGATTCAGTACATTGTTCTATCTGATGCCTCACTTTATTCAATGGGAAGGTCACCTTATGTTCATCCAATAACCGGATGTACAACTAGAATGGTTCTTGTGGGTGAGAGAATTTGAAGAGGAAGTAATTCTTACGTGCAAGTGAGAAGAGAGTCATATCTAATTTACCATTTTATTTTTCGTTTGATGCATATATACATGAGTAATCTAGATTCACATAGCAAGTCTTTTACATAAATTTATACTTACACTCGTATTAGTCTCAATACTTTGATTTCATACTCTTCAAGGAAAATCACACCACACAAGAGTCGGCTACTCAAATGCATCTTTCTCAAAAATAAGCTCTAACTAGCATGCCTTGCACGCAGGCATTTCACTAGTAATGTTAAAAAGAAAGATTTTTCATTACGGTGTCGAAAAATATTTTTCGACACCATACCTCTACTTTTCAATCAATAAAAACATGCTATGCATACAATATTTGTATTTTACGATTCTCTTATTATTTGTTTTTTTCAATCAATGGTTGATCATTCAATTTAAAATCAATGATTAAGATTGATGAAATTTGAAATTCTTAGAATTCGCAAATATCCACGTTTTACATGGTCTTAATTTGTGATCCCCATTTTGCGGGAGTGAGATCCTCTCCAGTACATTTATCTTCAATTCCCTTTTTGGCACATTATCTATCATGCAGTTAAGTGAAATCCATTGTATACAAGTGAGCCCCTCACTCATTAATGGTGAAAATCTGCCAAGAAGAAAATTGAAGAAAAGTGTATGGAAGAGCATTGAATACCATTTTGGGGCGTAGTTTTAACATAGTTTTCCATGAGTTATGGGGCCACAACTAAAATTTAGCACAACTTTTCATTCTTAAAAGGATAGACTGATTTGAGCAGGTGATAAAGATTTTGGTGGATATGTTGATACTTGGTAAGTTGCACCTGGATTTCTAGGGTAATTGGCGTGAACACGTACCAATGTCAAAGTTTTCGTGAACTATTAGCTTTTGGTCCAATACGGGACCTTATTAGATTTCGTAGGCAAAATGTCTTATATCGATTTTACACATCTTTTCGTTGTACCAGTTCTATTCCATCTAGAACCTGGTTGTACAAGTTCTACCTATGCTTGTACTCGTACAACCTTGTGTAGAGACCTCAAACTCGATTCCAACTTCTTCCTCCACCATTGTTAATCAACCTTAATACCTCCAAACCATCAAACATACTTCTATTATGAATTTAATTTAAAAGCTTTAAACTACAACAACTGTAAGAAAATAACTTACCTTCGATGTGACCCTTGTCCTTCGAACTGTTGGAATAAATTAAGTTTTTCCTTTTCAAAACGGTTCCATCTTTCATCCTTTCCCTAAGAGGTATTTAAAATATTTTGAATCATTATATATTATATATATGTATAATATATGACGGCTGGTGGAGTTGAAACTTGAATTAAATTTTTTTTAAACCGTTATAATTGGAGTCCAAACCGTTGCACTGCAACGACACCTTTACCACTGGTTTGTGCAAAGACACCTTTTTCCACTGGGCATAACTTATGCCTATAAGAAGACGAATTCTTTGAGTATTTACATATATGAAAAAAACTTCCCAGCAACTTGAAGTGAACTTTTGTCTCATTTGGTTTGTCATACAAGAAAAAGTTGGCAGATACTTTTTGGTCTCATTTTACATTGGTTGTTCACAGAGGACTTTGTTTTTCTCTACATTCTTAAGTATTTTGATCATACTAAATTTTGGGCAACTCGATTAGAGTCTGATTCATCCCCACTCTTCAGTGCACGTGAACTCTGAGGAGTTCTTGTTTTTGAATCTGGGTTGTATCTTGGAGCCGCTGCAGTCTGGTAATACCTTCACGTAGGGAGGCTCAGCCGCTTTATAACAGCGTTTCAGCGTACCTCACAAACCCTCAAAGGTTAGATTATTCTAATTTATTTGTCATTGTTTTATAGTGTTCAATTGAATTTGTTTAATTATTAGTTTTAATTTGATACATGTGTCAATAGTTATATTATATGCATCCACAATATACGATTTGCTACTGTCAAAATTAGTTTATCAAGTTGTTACTGTTTCACAAATTTTATACATTATTTAGTTTAATTATTAAATTATATGGGTTAGGCTTATTCATTTAATATTGATTAGTTGGTAATCACTTTGGCTATTTTATTCTCTAGAATTCATTCTAAAGCGACTGATAGTATTTATTTAATATTGTTCTTACATTCTAGAAAATTAAGTTAGATGCTTTCTGCTAGTTACATTTTATACAATACATAGAATTGATTTAGAGAACTAAACACCTATTCCTAATAGTGAAGTTTATTCTTTGTTAAAAGAATCGTTTATAGCATTTATTAGACGAAATAAAACGAAAAGTGACATTTGAATTTTTTTTTTAAACTTTTTCTTACAGGATAATCTAGTATTTCTCTTTGCCCTATAACCAAAATTTTGAAATGTGATATTTAGATGAAGCCAATAGTGTGAGACCCGAAAAGTTCAATGGTCAAAAATTTTGTAGGTGGCAAAAACAAATGCGTTATTGGTTAACTGTTCTAGGCCTAGTATCTGCCTTAGGGAAAAATCAATTTGGTGAAGAGACATCCTCATGGTTGACTCAAGAACAAAATGAGTATCATTGCCTCAATAAGAAATTTAGTATCTTATCTGATCATTTTTATGACGTATACCAAAGCACTATAAAAACTGCTAAGGGACTTTGGAACACATTAGCGGTTGAATATGGAATTGATGATGCTGGAATTAAAAGGTTTGCCATCTCCAACTTTAATAGCTAAAAAATGGTGGATAATAAATCTGTGGGAGACAAAATTCATGAATATCAAGAACACTTGAGACAAGTAGAAAAAGATGAGACTATTTTTAACGAAAACTTTAAAGTTTCAAACTGATAAGTTGCCACCTTCATGGGATAGTTTTGCTTGGACTCTTAGGCATAAACAAGGAGAGTTCACCTTGACCCAAACCATAAACTCTCTTAGGATGGAAGATAAACATAGGACAAGTACAAACTCAATAAATGAGAGATCTCCTAAGGCAAACTCAGTGGAAAACAATCATAATAATTATAGGAATAACAAAAATTATAAAAACAATTTTTGGCCTACGAATAGGAATTTTAAAAATAATCGATTTAATAAACGCTTCAATAATGACCCTAATAATAATAATCAAAACAATCAAAATAATAATAATAATAAACCAAAGGGCTTAGAGAAAGAGAAAAGATCATTATATGTCTGTGAAAGGACCAATCTTTTGGCTAAGGATTGCTAGTTCAAGAGGACTACACCAAGGAATAATCCAAATCATAGAGGTCAAAGAGCTCAAGTTAATATGTTGATGGATGGAGACAATTCTGCCGAGCCTTCTTTTAGGTATAAAACATCTTTGATTAATTTTACCTATGAAAACAAAGATTGGTGGTTAGATTCTGGAGCTAAAATACATGTTTGTTTTGATGGTGGATTTTTTAAAACTTATCAGAAATCAAGTGGAGGAAGTGTAACTCTAGAGAATGATTCGGTTGCACAAGTTGCTGGAATTGGTGATGTGGAATTAAAGATGACATCTGGGAAGACTTTGATTTTGAAGGATGTGCGACATGTTTCAGAAGTTAGAAGAAATTTAGTTAGTGGATCATCCTTAGTTCAACAAGGATATGAAGTTGTTTTGGAGTCAAATAAGGTTGTAATAACCAAGAATAATTTATTTATTGGAAAAATATATGTTTGTGATGGTTTGTTCAAATTAAATGTTCAGTTTGAAGTTAATGAAGTTTCTCCTAATGTTTTAATGTTGAATCTTACAATGTATGACATGCAAGATTAGGGCATATAAGTTTAAAGAAAATTAAAAGTATGATGGATCTCAATTTTATTCCTAAATCTAAATTGTATTTTAAACATAAGTGTGAAATGTGTGTACAAGCCAAACAAACTAGAAAACCTTAGAAGAGTGTAGAAAGAAACACTCAACTCTTAGAACTTATACATAGTGATGTGTGTGATTCTAGTAGACCATTGACTAGAGCTGAAAATAAATATTTTGTGACTTTTATAGATGATTGCTCTAAATATTGCTATGTCTATCTTATTAAGACCAAAGATGAGATATTTGATAAATTTAAGAACATGGGATAATACATGAAGTAACTCCACCTTATTCACCCTAATCTATTGCAGTAGCGAAGAGAAAAAATAGAACATTGATGGATATGGTGAATTCAATGCTTTTTAGTTTTGGCTTACTTGAGAACTTGTGGGGGGAAGCTACACTAAGCGCGTGCTTTATATTGAATAGAATAACTGTAAAAAAAAAATGAGAAAACACCA
>CAUOFW020003813.1:473975-633514 GCA_963454935.2 Ilex paraguariensis
AGTATTATAGTTGTCCAAATTTTCTTTTATATATATAATTTGTATATTTGGTTTTTAAAAGGAAAAACTTGTGGGGGATTGTTGGAATAAATTAAGTTTTTCCTTTTCAAAATGGTTCCATCTTTCATCCTTTCCCTAAGCGGTATTTAAAATATTTTGAATTATTATATATTATATATATGTATAAGATATGACGGTTGGTGAAGTTGAAACTTGAATTAGATTTTTTTTAAACCGTTATAATTGGTGTCCAAACCGTTGCATTGCAACGGCTCCTTTACCACTGGTTTGTGCAAAGACACCTTTTCTCACTGCGCATAACTTATGCCTATAAGAAGATGAATTCTTTGTGTATTGACGTATATGAAAAAAACTTCCTAGCAACTTGAAGTGAACTTTTGTCTCATTTGGTCTGTCATACAAGAAAAAAGTTGGCAAATACTTTTTGGTTTCATTTTACATTGGTTGTTCACAGAGGGCTTTGTTCTTTTCTATATTATTAAGTATTTTGATCATACTAAATTTTGGACAACTTGATTAGAGTCTGATTCATCCCCACTCTTCGGTGTACGTGAACCCTTGCAGTCCACTAATACCTTCACGTAAGGAGACTCAGTTATTTTAGGACAACGTTTCAACGTGTCTCACAGACCCTCAAAGGCTAGATCATTCTAATTTATTTTTCATTGTTTTATATTGTNAAAAAAGTTGGCAAATACTTTTTGGTTTCATTTTACATTGATTGTTCACAGAGGGCTTTGTTCTTTTCTATATTATTAAGTATTTTAATCATACTAAATTTTGGACAACTTGATTAGAGTCTGATTCATCCCCACTCTTCGGTGTACGTGAACCTTTGCAGTCCGCTAATACCTTCACGTAAGGAGGCTCTGTTGTTTTAGGACAACGTTTCAACGTGCCTCACAGACCCTCAAAGGCTAGATCATTCTAATTTATTTTTCATTGTTTTATATTGTGTTCAATTGAATTTGTTTAATTATTAGTTTTAATTTGATATATGTGTCAATAGTTATATTATATGCATTCACAATATATGATTTGCTACTGTGAAAATAAGTTTATCAAGTTGTTAGTGTTTCACAAATTTTATACATTATTTAGTTTAATTATTAAATTATGTGTTAGACTTATTCATTTAATATTGATTAGTTGGTGATCACTTTGATTATTTTATTCTCTAGATTACACGAACTCCTCNTCAATAGTTATATTATATGCATTCACAATATATGATTTGCTACTGTGAAAATTAGTTTATCAAGTTGTTAGTGTTTCACAAATTTTATACATTATTTAGTTTAATTATTAAATTATGTGTTAGACTTATTCATTTAATATTGATTAGTTGGTGATCACTTTGATTATTTTATTCTCTAGATTACACGAACTCCTCCGAAACCTCCAAACTCAAAGAACCAAGGGTTCTTAGCTTCCTAACCTAACATTGGAGTATCCTCAGATTGTAAAGTGAATTAAGAAAACCAAGTTTGCTTTAGCTCTAAGATTTTTTATTTTTTATTTTTTAGGGGGGTGGAAGGGGANTAACCTAGGGTTCTTAGCTTCCTAACCTAACATTGGAGTATCCTCAAAGATTGTAAAGTGAATTAAGAAAACCAAGTTTGCTTTAGCTCTAAGATTTTTTATTTTTTATTTTTTAGGGAAGTGGAAGGGGAAAAGAGACTTGAACCTTTGATCTCAAGAAGGCAAAGCCTTTACAAGACAAGTAGTATCATTGGACCAAAAACCATTGATACTTTAGCTCTAAGAAGTCAAAGAAATTTCCCCTCAAAACCAAAAACCNGAACCAAGGGTTCTTAGCTTCCTAACCTAACATTGGAGTATCCTCAGATTGTAAAGTGAATTAAGAAAACCAAGTTTGCTTTAGCTCTAAGATTTTTTATTTTTTATTTTTTAGGGGGGTGGAAGGGGAAAAGAGACTTGAACCTTTGATCTCAAGAAGACAAAGCCTTTACAAGACAAGTAGTATCATTGGACCAAAGACCATTGATACTTTAGCTCTAAGAAGTCAAAGAAATTTCCCCTCAAAACCAAAAACCACGTCTCTGTGGAATTCCACCACCCTCTCTAAAACATGCAAGACCTGGTTCTACAAGAGAAACTCCCTTTTATACCTCCTCACTTCAAACTTGAGAGCCACCCTTATGTCTAGGGGGTCCATAGGCTGGATTGCCCACGGGTCCCGTTACCTGGCCCGATAAAAATAGGCCCGATAGTTGCCCCGTCCGAGCCCGAGCCCAATATCCTTCAAAAAAGGGCTTGAGTTTACCTCCAAACCCATTACTCGGCCCAAGAGCCTGCCCGTCAAGCTTGCCCGCAAGCCTAGCCCACCTACCCTTCATTTGAAAAAACTATTATACTTTTAGACCATTAAATTTAAAACTTTGAAATAAATATCTCAATATCAAAATTTGAAGGTTTAAAAATTTAGATATTATAAATAATATATTATTTTCTTTTCTATGTATTAAACACATAAATTTTAAATTGTAGAGTAATGCAAATGATAGATAAGTTAATAAGTGTCAACCTAATTAAAATTTATTCATCCTATTAGATGTAGTTTATTATTTTATTTTTATCCATTTTGACTTTACTTTTGATTTAAAAATATAATTTACACAAATATTAAGTTACAAAAATATTTATTATTTTTAAATAAAGATGAATATAAAAAAGCCCACAAGTAGGCCCGCCCATCAAGCCTGCCCAATAGACTCACGGGTTGAGCTGCAGGTAGTCTACCCCTACTCGAATCCTGGCCCAGCCCGCCCGAAAATTCACTTGGGTAAGGGCTTGGGCCTACACTACCCAGGCCCGACCCATGGACACCCCTACTTATGTCAGGTGTCCCTCCTGAGTCACCTATATTTTGTCAATTACCCCTATATCCCTTCTTGTTTCTCCTATTCTCATAATTAACACGTTAATTTCCCTACTAAAACTAAATCTCATCCAACCTCTTTACATTTTAGGAATTCAATCCTACCAACATTTAATTAAAATCTTATCTTAACCACCACAACTCTATTTAATGCAACTAAGCCCTGAACTAATTATTATTGCCACCATTCCTCAATATATGACGTTTAAAGTTTTTGATTAGGGATTAAGAAAATTATTAAATAACTCTAATATAAGTAAAAAATAATTACACAAAATTAAAATATTCTTATTCAATAAAATATATTTGTACAGTTATTAAACACTTATTGAAAACCAGGGATAAGAGTAAATTTGGAAGAAAAAATATTAATTATGTTTTGTTTTCATTAAACGTCAAATATTATGAAATAAAAAAAATTGTGTGAAACGTCATTTATTTAGGAATGCAGGGAATAATAAATTATACTTATACCCACATAAATTATATAAAATGACATGATATGCATATTCGGATCTCAGAAGTATGATCCAACAATAACACAAAGAATAGAAAATGTCAAGGCATACTTCTCCATTACCAAGAAACCATGGGACTTAGAGTGGCTAACCGTAATGATGTTCCCTTTTGATTGTCTTAACGAACAATAGGTGGAACGTGGGCGTGTTGGGCAGAGTCCAGAGTTCTTTTTTGATGGGATTGGATGTTTGAGGGGTTTGATATGCATGTGTGGTTTCTCTAGTTACATCATTGTCTTGTGTTCATCATTCTTTTGTCTTTTAGTGACCCAAGAAGATACTATCCATCAATTACCACGTTAGAATAAAATATCAAAGACCTTGACCACTTTTATTTTTTTTGGTAAATATTATAATTAGTATTTAAATTTTATCTCGTGTTTTAAAATGATCTTTGAACTTTTAATTATCTTAATTTATTCTTTCGATTATTAATTTTGTATCAATTAAATCATTTCGTCATTTAGTTGTTAGAATAAAGCAGACATATGACGTAACCGAATACATGACCAACACATGAATTTTCTTCCGTTTATTCTAATTAATAATACATTACGTGCGTTGCATGTGAACAAATTTAGGTGGTTATATTATTTAATATTTATATAATAAATAAATATATCTATAATCGAGTTCATTGACATGTCATATTTTTGTATTTATGTTTTATTATAAGAAAATTTAATGGTCCATATTTTTATTTAGAACCTAATTCAATAGATTTTCAAAGATCTTTACTTTTCAATCTTTTATATTATTTGTCATTCAATTTTTATTATTTTAAATATATCTAAGTCTAAAATACATGCGTATACATAGAGAGAGATAAATGAAAGGCTATTTATGTCCTTTGAATTATTTAGTGATAGTAGTTGTTCTAAATAATTTTATAGGCATAAAGGGATAATTATGCCTTTTTCATTTTGGAGAATTATACTCAGATCTTCTAAAGTTTGTCACTTAATCACTTAGACCCCTGATATTTAAAATATTACATACAGACCCCCTGAGGGTTGTACGCACGTAAGACTTAGACCTCTGCTATAAATATATCTATTAATAAATTACACTTAAACTCCCTTGAAGTTTTTAGGTATATAATACTTAGACCCTTTAAGTTTAGAATATTATATTTAGACCAAAAATATTCCAATCAAAGATAAAATATCAAATATTTTAAATTTTACAACTAAAATTCTTATTCTATTGTATCATTTATTGAAATAAAATTAAAAAAAAATTAATTTTTTCTTAAAAAATTGTAATTAATATATAATTATACTATCTATTAGAATAAAACTAAAAAAATCAAATAAGGGGTCTAAGTCCTTCATAATAGAACATAAATTTTTCATCCAAAATTCATATTCTATTATGTCATTTATTGAAATAAAAATCAAAAATAAAAATTTAGTTTTTTTAAAAAAAAATCATAATTAGTATATAATTATACTATCTAATAGAATAAAACTAAAAAATTAAATAAGGGGTCAAACTGTAATAGACACAATATCTTTTAGCTTTAATTTGGGTAGTTTGATATTTTAATTTGATCGTTTAAACAACCAAGTTAAATTCTAATAGACAATATAATTATATACTAATTACGATTTTTTATGAAAAAAATTAAATTTTTATTTTTGATTTTATTTCAATAATAGATAAATAGAATATGAATTTTAATCGTTAAATTTAAAATATGTGATATTTTATCTTTGATTGAAATATTTTTGGTCTAACTATAACATTTTAAACTCAAGGGGTCTAAATAATGTATGTTTACAAATTTCAGGGGGTCTGGTTGTAATTTATTAACAAATATATTTACAGTAGGGATATAAGTGTTATGCGCGTACAAACTTTAGAAGGTCTGTATGTAATATTTCAAATGTCAGGAGATCTGAATGATTAAATGACATACCTCAGGGGTCTAGGCATAATTCTCCTTTTTAATTTATTAGTCAAGTATGATTTGTTTAGTATGAACAAAATAATGTATTCGAATGAAAAATTACTTTTTATTATAGCCAACCTCGACACCAAACATATCTCAACAAAGAATTAAAATATGTATTACAACCATTATTCTCCTTGTGATGTTTAAATGAATAAAGTTTGTTAGAACATATTGGAACCTGTGTGATACATTGTTGACATATATAACTTAGTTCATTTCTTTATACACTTTTTTAAGGGATGTCCAAGTACAATACATGTAACAGGGCAGAGTGACATCTTAAAAAATAGTATCTACATATGTTTACAGGCACAAAAGTTAAGAAAAAAACCCATTAATTGATGAACCTATTTATGTCAAGAAACAATGATTGAGGTATTTATGCCAGAACTATAGTCTAAAATCACTTTATTCATTTTCATGTAGAACTCTGCCTTTTGAAGCACCAAAAGCTTTGGTCTCTTTGTCATTTGCCAAACCCAGTTGATCAATAACTGCATTGATTAAGTAAATCATTTCTATTAGACAATGCATCAAAAAAGAGAAAAATTTGAATATTTTTTATTTACTATCTCCACCTTGATTCAAGCCAAAACCCTTCTCTCAGTCTTATAATAATTCCACCCAACACTATCAAAGTAAGATGGAAAATAAAAGAGTGCAAATGCCTTTAATCAGAACTTTAATAATCATACATATTATAATAGGAAGGGTACTAATTACATTATTTCAAATTTCAATCCACACAAAAGATTGGAAATTGCACAAATAAGATGGTACTATCTCCTTATATTAGAAGTCGTCGAATTTCTCTCTGAAAAGAAAAAGAAACAAGCAAAAGTAAGGTATCAAAACTCCTAATGACAGTTCTAAAATCATAGTTATGAAGTTTAGTGAATTTTAAAGCAACTATTTTATTTTGATTTTTCATTTTTGCCTTTTGTTTTGCTTTCTCTTTTCTTAATTAGGTTGGGCGAGTGATTTTTGCATACATTCACTCTCTCAAAGTGTCAAGAGCAAGCCACATATTCCACCACTATGTAGATTTTGACATTAAATTTTCCAAAAGTCTACATCTTTTTGAAATAAATAAATAAACTTAATTACAGTGAAAAATTGTATTTTCTCTTTATCAGCCATTTTCGTTGATCCTTAAGATAAAGATATAGAAAATTTAGAGAACACAATTCTTTCCTACATTTCTAGGCAAATATTGATGAAAATATTAACTAAGTTAATAGAACTGTAAGTTTTCTCTTCAATTCGCCTAGTTGTATCAAAACTTGTAAATCACACATCCAACTTCCCATGATACAGTGAATCCCCCATTACCATAGATCGTCCCGAAGTGTCTAAATAAAGAATAACTAATTTAAGGATTTCAATTTATTGTTAGATGTTTCTAAAGCTTTTTGTACATGGCCTAATTTCAACTGCATAAAAAATGAAAAAAAAAATCTTACAAGCAACAAACACAAGATTAATTCAACCCCATATATTCCAACTCCAATTGAAATAAAAGTTAAAGAACATACCCATTAAGCAAGACAGGAAAACCTATCATGTGAAAGATTCATTCATGGTTTGTTACTCAAAATAAAGAATCAAACAAAGCACTGACAACCCACCACAAAATCTGTAAAACTAAATAGTGATAATTGTCCCAATTAGCTTTGGATGACTGCTTAGAATATCCAGCGTTAGTGTTTGGCATTTAGAAAGTCTAGAACAACACTATGTTATCTTTAAGTTGTACAATTTGAGTTATTTGTAACTATTAATCAATAAAATAATATAATAAAATAACATAACTTCCAACATGATTTTATAAAAAAAGAGATAAGGTATCAAAAATTTATTTATCGGTATCTGATTCTAACCAGAAAGTATATCTCCAGGTGGAATATCTCCAGCTGATATACCCACACTTCACTGAAATTTTTAGTAACAATTGTTGGAGAGGAGACTTCTTGATGATGGGTCATTTGATGGTTCGGTCAAAAGATGGAATGGAAGAAGCAGAAGAGAGCATGTTGATATGAAAAATACACTATATGAAAGAAAATTTGTGTTCCCTTTTAGTGCCCCCAATGAGAAACTTCAATCAATATTCGCATAGAATATGGATAGAATGAGTCGTGTGTTTTACAAAAGGGAATTTACTGTAGCTAAAAATAACTAATTTTTGTTGAATTCTTGAATAGAATAAAAAGACAAACACAAGTATTAATAGTATAGATATAGGAAATGATTCCACTTCCAATTGTAGACTACTATAAATTAATATTTATTGTTAGAATTTGTAAAGTCTAGCAATTTATCATTTGTTGTCTTCTAATGGATAGTTCCATTATAGCGTGAAGGATGAGGATAAGAAAGATGCCTTTTTAGTATTGTTTAAGGGTAAAAATGGTAATAAAATTTTTTTCATCTAAAGTACTTTAATTATTAATTATTAATTTTTAATTATTAATTTTTAGATCATTTTAACAATTTAATTAAGTAACCTACACCAATTAACTACCACAATAAACCAATAACACTAAAAAAAATACAATAAATTCGATAATACATAAACAATTACAATAAAATACAACAAGAAAGTCATAAACATCAATACATCATATATAAGAAAATCAAAAACATCAATAAAACATTAAGGTAGATTTTTGGATTTTAATTTTTACGTGTGTGTGTGTGTGGATAAGGTAAGGTAGGAATATATAAATTTTATAAGTATTTCACATTTCTACCCGATGTATTGCAAAATATCAAAAAATCTTTTGTTGGTCTACCCGATTTTTTCAGATAGCAAATTAATAGAATCGGGTAGGATATGACAGGATCAAAATTTACGGGTAATCAGAAATTTAAACACCCCTAATAGCATGTGGGATTGGGCTTAAAAGGATAGCTCGAGTGAACACTTATTCATGGTGGAGATTGAATTTAGTAGTAGCTCCCGTCCACTACTGAAATTACACTTTATGAGGCTTGTATGATAGACTCTCACTCTTTGTGTTTTTTTTTGGTTAATGGTCAAGGGTAGTTGAGTCAGTTTACACACACCTCGACTAATTTTTTCTCCGATTCAGTTAAAAGACAAATGATTCATGTCGGGATCAAGATATTCATGAGAAATTTATAAATTCCTCATGACCTAACCCAAAGAATATGATCTATTCACCCCTCTTTAAGTCACACTATGTTGTTCCAACTTTCTAGTCGATCTTATACTTGGCATTCCTAATAAAATACACATAATTGAGGTATGTTGTTTGGGTTGAGCAAAATCAATCAAAAAAAAAAATCTAGTAACACAGAAAATAAATACCACTTGAAAAATGAACAAACAAAGGAGTTTTTTTTTTTGGTACATCGGAAGGTTAAAACAAAAACTAAATAGAGTTTCTAGGAAAAGCGACGCTAGCCAAATCAGCCAACATAAATTTCGCTAATTGGGGAGGGGGAGCATCAAGCTCAACAAAACGTTCCAGTTGCTGGACACCAAGGTTAGCCAGAATATCTGCACACTGATTGCCTTCTCTTAGAATATGAACAATGGGGATATGGTTCAGCTCCATCAACCTTCTTCAGTAAGTAATGATGGCTCTGTTCGGATGCGTAGCCTCCGGATCCATGGACAAAAGTTTGGCTACTTCAAGCGAATTAGTTTCCACTAAGATCTGTGTTATATTCCTCTTCTGAACAAGCTCCAGTCCCTTGGAATAGCCCATAGCTTTGCTTGTAAGCTCATAGTATCATCAATTTTCCCATAGAAGCCAACAATCCATTTTCCTTGATCATTTCTAATAATTCTTCCCACTCCTGCTGGACCGGTATTACCTTTGGAGCATTCGTCCGTGTTCAGTTTATTCCAACCTGTTTGGGGGAAAGACCATGCAATAAGTCTAGAAGAGGCATTAACATAATCAACACTAACATTTTGAAAGGCTTTAGAAGTATCCCAAGCAAGAAGCCATGCTTCCCTAGCAACAATTCTTGGTGATATCAAAATTTTTGAGATACTTTCCCTATTCCTATCTTTCCATATACACCATGCAATACATACACACATAACAAGCCAATTAATTCCTTTCTAGTCCTTGATCTTTCTGATCTTGAAATTTAGATTAATCCAATCTTGTAACTCTCCCAGCTGAGCAGTTTCCTCCCCTTGGGATAGATTAAAGAATTTCCAAACTCTTTGAGCTTTTGGACAACAAAGATAACATGCAATGAGGTTTCATCAAAGTATTGGCATCTANCAGATTAATCCAATCTTGTAACTCTCCCAGCTGGGCAGTTTCCTCCCCTTGGGATAGATTAAATAATTTCCAAACTCTTTGAGCTTTTGGACAACAAAGATAACATGCAATGAGGTTTCATCAAAGTATTGGCATCTAATGCAAGTAGCCTCACTAAACATGTTTCTTGAGGCTCTAAGATTATTAGTGACCACAAAAATTGTTTCAGCTTTTGGGGAAGACTCATTTTTTAGATCCAATTCTAGTTAAGAGAAGGAAGACTGTTTGGATTGGACCTAGAGAGGAGTTCAAAGGCTGCCTTTGTTGAGAATTTTCCATTACAAGAAAGACCCCAACAAATGGTATCCTAAAACTCAATAGATAATGGACAGGGAGTGTGTAAAATATCGAGCAAAGTGGAGTGAGGAAGAAGAATATCTGCCTCTTGGAGATTTCAGTTACCTTTATCATCAATGAAGTCAGCCACCTTTTTGTTGAGATTCAAATAAGCTGTATGAGTAACCTGCTGCACTAGAGGGCCATCTCCCCACCACCAATTAGTCTAGAAATTAATATGTTTACCATCACCAATCAGCCATTTAGATCCTAGATCCACTAAGTTTTTAATCTTTCCAATTGCTCTCCAAGTTGGTGAACTAGCAAGCTTAACCTTCCAATTAAAATGCTCCTGATCAACATATTTATTATTGACCACTTTAGCCTAGAGTGCTTTATCTTTGTTTTTCACTTTCCAGCCCAATTTAGATAATAGGGCCAACTTATTATCCCTACTATTTCTTAAGCCCAGCCCCCTTCATTTTTAGAAGAGCACACCCTGTTCCAATTCACAAGGTGAATCTTTTTCTTTTTTGGTGTGTCTCCCCCCAAACAATTCCAATTAAGTCCGTCAATCTGGTCACAAGTTGCTTGAGGGAGCCAATTAGTTTGCATAACATGATTAGAGAGAGTGGAAGTAACAACCTTAACAAGAGTGATTCTACCAGCCAAGTAGAGAATTTTGGCTTTCCACCCACTAAGTCTATTTTGTATCTTCTCTATGATGAATTTAAAGTGATCCTTAGAAGATCTTTTATGAAAGATTGGAATACCTAGGTATTTTCCTAGGTCATCTGTGAGGGTGACTCCACATTTTTTGCTAAGAAATAAAGCATGACTTTTACTTATGGTAGGAGAGAAGTAAATCTTAGACTTGTTCAGACTAATTTTCTATCTTGATATCGAATAGAAGTCTTTAAGCACATATTTGATCATAAGAAAATCTCTTTCAATAGCTCTATAAAATAGAATAATGTCATCAGCAAAGAGTAATTGATTGATTAGTAGTCCCTTTCTAGAATCTTTTCAATATCTTCATTTCCCTACTTGGACTTTTTTTTAAATTAATTGTCCTAGTCGTTCCATACACAAAACAAAGAGATAAAGGGATAAGGGATCCCCTTGTCTCAAACCTCTTCTAGATTTGATAGGCTCTAGAGGAGAACCATTCTATAAGATGGAAATGATTGACCCTATAATACAACTCATGATGATATCAATCCAAGACTGTGGGAAGTTAAAATCAGTCAAAGTTTTATATAGAAAATTTTAGTTAACTCTATCATAAGCTTTTTTTCAGATTAATTTTAATAACCATTCGTCCAATCTTTCCTTTTTTCCTCTTTAGGGAGTGGATAATCTCTTGTGTTATTATAACATAATCTATAGTTTGTCTGTTTGGGATAAAACTACACTGGTTAGGACTAAGTCTCAATACCAGAAGCTCTGTCAAGATTTAACAAAGGAGTTGTTAAATCTGAAGTTACCTCATCTCATTGGGAACACTGCAGAGCTTTTTATTTTTTTATTTTTTAATATTGTATTAAAAAAATTAAAAAAATCCAAAAATAAAAAATTTTACTTCAAAAATTGATAAGATTCACTCAGAAAATTAGTTAGTGAATCCAAAAAAAATTAAATGAACTCAAAAGGTGAGTGCATCCTAAAATTAGTAAACTCCCCAAAAATAAATAAATCACACATTACCGAAATTTATTTTTTTTGAGTCCTGTTGTCCATATGACGTCAGCCCTTACCTCGGCAGTTGCTAGAGTTCGTCATCCACGCGTGGCTAAATTGTCATCACTGGCCAACCCTTTACCCAATCACCGAGACGTCGATTTTATTTTTCTTAAAAAGGAAGGATAAGTCGATAAGATTAGTGTACTCCTAAATACAAAGGAAAAGTCTACGGTATGAATTTTTTTTTTTTTTTTGATATTATATCACTGATTATAATTTTTTATAGTAAAATTATACATTTAAAAAAAATTATAATTGCTTAACCAAAGATTATGATTGATCACAGAAATTTACAATCGATTATCGATTGTTATCTTTCATGGTCGATCATGCATTTAAAAATAGTAATTTAAACCTTAAAAATGTTATAACTTAGTTTTTAAAAATTACAATACTTAGTTTTTAATAATTACAATTTTTGTTACGATCCCATTGACGGTGTTGTAGCCTTTCCCAAATACAAATGTTCAGTTCCTTACCAGTTACCAAAATTAAATGTTAATTGTAAACTTTAATTTAATGAATTTATANATTTGATGGTTCGGTCAAAAGATGGAATGGAAGAAGCAGAAAAGACCATGTTGATCTGAAAAAAGACACTATATGGAAGAAAATTTGTGTTCCCTTTCAGTGCCCCCAATGAGAAACTTCAATCAATATTCGCATAGAATATGGATAGAATGAGTCGTGTGTTTTACAAAAGGGAATTTACTGTAGCTAAAAATAACTGATTTTTGTTGAATTCTTGAATAGAATAAAAAGACAAACACAAGTATTAATAGTATAGATATAGGAAATGATTCCACTTCCAATTGTAGACTACTATAAATTAATATTTATTGTTAGAATTTGTAAAGTCTAGCAATTTATCATTTGTTGTCTTCTAATGGATAGTTCCATTATAGCGTGAAGGATGAGGATAAGAAAGATGCCTTTTTAGTATTGTTTAAGGGTAAAAATGGTAATAAAAATTTTTTCATCTAAAGTACTTTTATTAGTAGTATAGATAGATGAAATGGATTAGTGAACTTTATTGATAATTGAAAAACTAAATTGTGATATTTATCTCTTTTTTTTGGAGGGTACTTCATTTTATCCATTTGTCCCCATTGCACATGGCCCCTCTGAACTTCAAAAATAGCAAAAAACATGCAATCTTGTGGTTTTTGGAGGATTTGTTGATACAATGTATGAAATTATGGTATTTCATCTTCCTACTTAATACTTTGCGAGAGAATTTTTTCTTGACTTACCCTACCTGATCAAGTGTATTATTCTTACTCGAATTCCGTTCAAAACAATCGCGTAGAAAGTTGAGTGAACACTTTTAATTATTAATTTTTAGATCATTTTAACAATTTAATTAAGTAACCTACACCAATTAACAACCACAATAAACCAATAACACTAAAAAAAAATACAATAAATTCGATAATGCATAAACAATTACAATAAAATGCAACAAGAAAGTCATAAACATCAATACATCATATATAAGAAAATCATAAACATCAATAAAACATTAAGGTAGATTTTTGGATTTTAATTTTTAGGTGTGTGTGTGTGTGTGGATAAGGTAAGGTAGGAATATAAAAATTTTATAAGTATTTCACATTTCTACCCGATGTATTGCAAAATATCAAAAAATCTTTTGTTAGTCTACCCAATTTTTTCAGATAGCAAATTAATAGAATCAGGTAGGATATGACAGGATCAAAATTTACGGGTAATCAGAAATTTAAACACCCCTAATAGCATGTGGGATTGGGCTTAAAAGGATAGCTTGAGTGAACACTTATTCATGGTGGAGATTGAATTTAGTAGTAGCTCCCGTCCACTACTGAAATTACACTTTATGAGGCTTGTATGAGAGACTCTCACTCTTTGTGTTTTTTTTTGGGTTAATGGTCAAGGGTAGTTGAGTCAGTTTACGCACACCTCGACTAATTCTTTCTCCGATTCAGTTAAAAGACAAATCATTCATGTCGGGATCAAGATATTCATGAGAAATTTATAAATTCCTCATGACCTAACCCAAAGAATATGATCTATTCACCCCTCTTTAAGTCACACTATGTTGTTCCAACTTTCTAGTCGATCTTATACTTAGCATTCCCAATAAAATACACATAACTGAGGTATGTTGTTTGGGTTGAGCAAAATCAATCAAAAAAAAAAAAAATCTAGTAGCACATAGAAAATAAATACCACTTGAAAAGTGAACAAACAAAGGAGTTTTTTTTTGGTACATCAGAAGGTTAAAACAAAAACTAAATAGAGTTCCTAGGAAAAGCGACGCTAGCCAAATCAGCCAACATAAATTTTGCTAATTGGGGAGGGGGGAGGGGGAGCATCAAGCTCAACAAAACGTTCCAGTTGCTGGACACCAAGGTTAGCCAAAATATCTGCACACTGATTGCCTTCTCTGAGAATATGAACAATGGGGATATGGTTCAGCTCCATCAACCTTCTTCAATAAGTAATGATGGCTCTGTTCAGATGCGTAGCCTCCGGATCCATGGACAAAAGTTTGGCTACTTCAAACAAATTAGTTTCCACTAAGATCTGTGTTATATTCCTCTTCTGAACAAGCTCCAGTCCCTTGGAATAGCCCATAGCTTTGCTTGTAAGCTCATAGTATCATCAATTTTCCCATAGAAGCCAACAATCCATTTTCCTTGATCATTTCTAATAATTCTTCCCACTCCTGCTGGACCGGTATTACCTTTGGAGCATTCGTCCGTGTTCAGTTTATTCCAACCTGTTTGGGGGAAAGACCATGCAATAAGTCTAGAAGAGGCATTAACAGAATCAACACTAACATTTTGAAAGGCTTTAGAAGTATTCCAAGCAAGAAGCCATGCTTCCCTAGCAACAATTCTTGGTGATATCAAAATTTTTGAGATACTTTCCCTATTCCTATCTTTCCATATACACCATGCAATACATACACACATAACAAGCCAATTAATTCCTTTCTAGTCCTTGATCTTTCTGATCTTGAAATTTAGATTAATCCAATCTTGTAACTCTCCCAGCTGGGCAGTTTCCTCCCCTTGGGATAGATTAAATAATTTCCAAACTCTTTGAGCTTTTGGACAACAAAGATAACATGCAATGAGGTTTCATCAAAGTATTGGCATCTAATGCAAGTAGCCTCACTAAACATGTTTCTTGAGGCTCTAAGATTATTAGTGACCACAAAAATTGTTTCAGCTTTTGGGGAAGACTCATTTTTTAGATCCAATTCTAGTTAAGAGAAGGAAGACTGTTTGGATTGGACCTAGAGAGGAGTTCAAAGGCTGCCTTTGTTGAGAATTTTCCATTACAAGAAAGACCCCAACAAATGGTATCCTAAAACTCAATAGATAATGGACAGCGAGTGTGTAAAATATCGAGCAAAGTGGAGTGAGGAAGAAGAATATCTGCCTCTTGGAGATTTCAGTTACCTTTATCATCAATGAAGTCAGCCACCTTTTTGTTGAGATTCAAATAAGCTGTATGAGTAACCTGCTGCACTAGAGGGCCATCTCCCCACCACCAATTAGTCTAGAAATTAATATGTTTACCATCACCAATCAGCCATTTAGATCCTAGATCCACTAAGTTTTTAATCTTTCCAATTGCTCTCCAAGTTGGTGAACTAGCAAGCTTAACCTTCCAATTAAAATGCTCCTGATCAACATATTTATTATTGACCACTTTAGCCTAGAGTGCTTTATCTTTGTTTTTCACTTTCCAGCCCAATTTAGATAATAGGGCCAACTTATTATCCCTACTATTTCTTAAGCCCAGCCCCCTTCATTTTTAGAAGAGCACACCCTGTTCCAATTCACAAGGTGAATCTTTTTCTTTTTTGGTGTGTCTCCCCCCAAACAATTCCAATTAAGTCCGTCAATCTGGTCACAAGTTGCTTGAGGGAGCCAATTAGTTTGCATAACATGATTAGAGAGAGTGGAAGTAACAACCTTAACAAGAGTGATTCTACCAGCCAAGTAGAGAATTTTGGCTTTCCACCCACTAAGTCTATTTTGTATCTTCTCTATGATGAATTTAAAGTGATCCTTAGAAGATCTTTTATGAAAGATTGGAATACCTAGGTATTTTCCTAGGTCATCTGTGAGGGTGACTCCACATTTTTTGCTAAGAAATAAAGCATGACTTTTACTTATGGTAGGAGAGAAGTAAATCTTAGACTTGTTCAGACTAATTTTCTATCTTGATATCGAATAGAAGTCTTTAAGCACATCTTTGATCATAAGAAAATCTCTTTCAATAGCTCTATAAAATAGAATAATGTCATCAGCAAAGAGTAATTGATTGATTAGTAGTCCCTTTCTAGAATCTTTTCAATATCTTCATTTCCCTACTTGGACTTTTTTTTAAATTAATTGTCCTAGTCGTTCCATACACAAAACAAAGAGATAAAGGGATAAGGGATCCCCTTGTCTCAAACCTCTTCTAGATTTGATAGGCTCTAGAGGAGAACCATTCTATAAGATGGAAATGATTGACCCTATAATACAACTCATGATGATATCAATCCAAGACTGTGGGAAGTTAAAATCAGTCAAAGTTTTATATAGAAAATTTTAGTTAACTCTATCATAAGCTTTTTTTCAGATTAATTTTAATAACCATTCCCCCAATCTTTCCTTTTTTCCTCTTTAGGGAGTGGATAATCTCTTGTGTTATTATAACATAATCTATAGTTTGTCTGTTTGGGATAAAACTACACTGGTTAGGACTAAGTCTCA
The DNA here is from genome assembly GCA_963454935.2 of Ilex paraguariensis. NCBI lineage: Eukaryota > Viridiplantae > Streptophyta > Magnoliopsida > Aquifoliales > Aquifoliaceae > Ilex > Ilex paraguariensis. The sequence goes on from CAUOFW020003813.1 coordinate 490,457, forward strand.
ATACCAGAAGCTCTGTCAAGATTTAACAAAGGAGTTGTTAAATCTGAAGTTACCTCATCTCATTGGGAACACTGCAGAGCTTTTTATTTTTTTATTTTTTAATATTGTATTAAAAAAATTAAAAAAATCCAAAAATAAAAAATTTTACTTCAAAAATTGATAAGATTCACTCAGAAAATTAGTTAGTGAATCCAAAAAAAATTAAATGAACTCAAAAGGTGAGTGCATCCTAAAATTAGTAAACTCCCCAAAAATAAATAAATCACACATTACCGAAACTTATTTTTTTTGAGTCCTGTTGTCCATATGACGTCAGCCCTTACCTCGGCAGTTGCTAGAGTTCGTCATCCACGCGTGGCTAAATTGTCATCACTGGCCAACCCTTTACCCAATCACCGAGACGTCGATTTTATTTTTCTTAAAAAGGAAGGATAAGTCGATAAGATTAGTGTACTCCTAAATACAAAGGAAAAGTCTACGGTATGAATTTTTTTTTTTTTTTTGATATTATATCACTGATTATAATTTTTTATAGTAAAATTATACATTTAAAAAAAATTATAATTGCTTAACCAAAGATTATGATTGATCACAGAAATTTACAATCGATTATCGATTGTTATCTTTCATGGTCGATCATGCATTTAAAAATAGTAATTTAAACCTTAAAAATGTTATAACTTAGTTTTTAAAAATTACAATACTTAGTTTTTAATAATTACAATTTTTGTTACGATCCCATTGACGGTGTTGTAGCCTTTCCCAAATACAAATGTTCAGTTCCTTACCAGTTACCAAAATTAAATGTTAATTGTAAACTTTAATTTAATGAATTTATAGTCATTAATTATAAAAATTGTATAAAAATGTTTATTGTTGTTAGATTCTTCACTTGTTTTATCAGAAAGAGCAATGTTATAGGGACTTTATTTGGGGATCTTATTTAAGAACTTATGTACATACAATGAATTGTTGTGGGCTCCATTTAACATTAAAACTCACAACTAATCCAATAATTACATTAAAATTACATCATTAAGTCCTTAAATAAGGTACCCAAATAAAGTCCAAATAGCATTTTCCTATCAGAAGAGCAATGATAACGTTGTTAGGATGAGCACACTATAATATTTTTAGGGCTCGTTTGACTGTCGTATTAAAAATGAATGGATTAGATAAATTAATNGATAGTTCCATTATAGCGTGAAGGATGAGGATAAGAAAGATGCCTTTTTAGTATTGTTTAAGGGTAAAAATGGTAATAAAAATTTTTTCATCTAAAGTACTTTTATTAGTAGTATAGATAGATGAAATGGATTAGTGAACTTTATTGATAATTGAAAAACTAAATTGTGATATTTATCTCTTTTTTTTGGAGGGTACTTCATTTTATCCATTTGTCCCCATTGCACATGGCCCCTCTGAACTTCAAAAATAGCAAAAAACATGCAATCTTGTGGTTTTTGGAGGATTTGTTGATACAATGTATGAAATTATGGTATTTCATCTTCCTACTTAATACTTTGCGAGAGAATTTTTTCTTGACTTACCCTACCTGATCAAGTGTATTATTCTTACTCGAATTCCGTTCAAAACAATCGCGTAGAAAGTTGAGTGAACACTTTTAATTATTAATTTTTAGATCATTTTAACAATTTAATTAAGTAACCTACACCAATTAACAACCACAATAAACCAATAACACTAAAAAAAAATACAATAAATTCGATAATGCATAAACAATTACAATAAAATGCAACAAGAAAGTCATAAACATCAATACATCATATATAAGAAAATCATAAACATCAATAAAACATTAAGGTAGATTTTTGGATTTTAATTTTTAGGTGTGTGTGTGTGTGTGGATAAGGTAAGGTAGGAATATAAAAATTTTATAAGTATTTCACATTTCTACCCGATGTATTGCAAAATATCAAAAAATCTTTTGTTAGTCTACCCAATTTTTTCAGATAGCAAATTAATAGAATCAGGTAGGATATGACAGGATCAAAATTTACGGGTAATCAGAAATTTAAACACCCCTAATAGCATGTGGGATTGGGCTTAAAAGGATAGCTTGAGTGAACACTTATTCATGGTGGAGATTGAATTTAGTAGTAGCTCCCGTCCACTACTGAAATTACACTTTATGAGGCTTGTATGAGAGACTCTCACTCTTTGTGTTTTTTTTTGGGTTAATGGTCAAGGGTAGTTGAGTCAGTTTACGCACACCTCGACTAATTCTTTCTCCGATTCAGTTAAAAGACAAATCATTCATGTCGGGATCAAGATATTCATGAGAAATTTATAAATTCCTCATGACCTAACCCAAAGAATATGATCTATTCACCCCTCTTTAAGTCACACTATGTTGTTCCAACTTTCTAGTCGATCTTATACTTAGCATTCCCAATAAAATACACATAACTGAGGTATGTTGTTTGGGTTGAGCAAAATCAATCAAAAAAAAAAAAAATCTAGTAGCACATAGAAAATAAATACCACTTGAAAAGTGAACAAACAAAGGAGTTTTTTTTTGGTACATCAGAAGGTTAAAACAAAAACTAAATAGAGTTCCTAGGAAAAGCGACGCTAGCCAAATCAGCCAACATAAATTTTGCTAATTGGGGAGGGGGGAGGGGGAGCATCAAGCTCAACAAAACGTTCCAGTTGCTGGACACCAAGGTTAGCCAAAATATCTGCACACTGATTGCCTTCTCTGAGAATATGAACAATGGGGATATGGTTCAGCTCCATCAACCTTCTTCAATAAGTAATGATGGCTCTGTTCAGATGCGTAGCCTCCGGATCCATGGACAAAAGTTTGGCTACTTCAAACAAATTAGTTTCCACTAAGATCTGTGTTATATTCCTCTTCTGAACAAGCTCCAGTCCCTTGGAATAGCCCATAGCTTTGCTTGTAAGCTCATAGTATCATCAATTTTCCCATAGAAGCCAACAATCCATTTTCCTTGATCATTTCTAATAATTCTTCCCACTCCTGCTGGACCGGTATTACCTTTGGAGCATTCGTCCGTGTTCAGTTTATTCCAACCTGTTTGGGGGAAAGACCATGCAATAAGTCTAGAAGAGGCATTAACAGAATCAACACTAACATTTTGAAAGGCTTTAGAAGTATTCCAAGCAAGAAGCCATGCTTCCCTAGCAACAATTCTTGGTGATATCAAAATTTTTGAGATACTTTCCCTATTCCTATCTTTCCATATACACCATGCAATACATACACACATAACAAGCCAATTAATTCCTTTCTAGTCCTTGATCTTTCTGATCTTGAAATTTAGATTAATCCAATCTTGTAACTCTCCCAGCTGGGCAGTTTCCTCCCCTTGGGATAGATTAAATAATTTCCAAACTCTTTGAGCTTTTGGACAACAAAGATAACATGCAATGAGGTTTCATCAAAGTATTGGCATCTAATGCAAGTAGCCTCACTAAACATGTTTCTTGAGGCTCTAAGATTATTAGTGACCACAAAAATTGTTTCAGCTTTTGGGGAAGACTCATTTTTTAGATCCAATTCTAGTTAAGAGAAGGAAGACTGTTTGGATTGGACCTAGAGAGGAGTTCAAAGGCTGCCTTTGTTGAGAATTTTCCATTACAAGAAAGACCCCAACAAATGGTATCCTAAAACTCAATAGATAATGGACAGCGAGTGTGTAAAATATCGAGCAAAGTGGAGTGAGGAAGAAGAATATCTGCCTCTTGGAGATTTCAGTTACCTTTATCATCAATGAAGTCAGCCACCTTTTTGTTGAGATTCAAATAAGCTGTATGAGTAACCTGCTGCACTAGAGGGCCATCTCCCCACCACCAATTAGTCTAGAAATTAATATGTTTACCATCACCAATCAGCCATTTAGATCCTAGATCCACTAAGTTTTTAATCTTTCCAATTGCTCTCCAAGTTGGTGAACTAGCAAGCTTAACCTTCCAATTAAAATGCTCCTGATCAACATATTTATTATTGACCACTTTAGCCTAGAGTGCTTTATCTTTGTTTTTCACTTTCCAGCCCAATTTAGATAATAGGGCCAACTTATTATCCCTACTATTTCTTAAGCCCAGCCCCCTTCATTTTTAGAAGAGCACACCCTGTTCCAATTCACAAGGTGAATCTTTTTCTTTTTTGGTGTGTCTCCCCCCAAACAATTCCAATTAAGTCCGTCAATCTGGTCACAAGTTGCTTGAGGGAGCCAATTAGTTTGCATAACATGATTAGAGAGAGTGGAAGTAACAACCTTAACAAGAGTGATTCTACCAGCCAAGTAGAGAATTTTGGCTTTCCACCCACTAAGTCTATTTTGTATCTTCTCTATGATGAATTTAAAGTGATCCTTAGAAGATCTTTTATGAAAGATTGGAATACCTAGGTATTTTCCTAGGTCATCTGTGAGGGTGACTCCACATTTTTTGCTAAGAAATAAAGCATGACTTTTACTTATGGTAGGAGAGAAGTAAATCTTAGACTTGTTCAGACTAATTTTCTATCTTGATATCGAATAGAAGTCTTTAAGCACATCTTTGATCATAAGAAAATCTCTTTCAATAGCTCTATAAAATAGAATAATGTCATCAGCAAAGAGTAATTGATTGATTAGTAGTCCCTTTCTAGAATCTTTTCAATATCTTCATTTCCCTACTTGGACTTTTTTTTAAATTAATTGTCCTAGTCGTTCCATACACAAAACAAAGAGATAAAGGGATAAGGGATCCCCTTGTCTCAAACCTCTTCTAGATTTGATAGGCTCTAGAGGAGAACCATTCTATAAGATGGAAATGATTGACCCTATAATACAACTCATGATGATATCAATCCAAGACTGTGGGAAGTTAAAATCAGTCAAAGTTTTATATAGAAAATTTTAGTTAACTCTATCATAAGCTTTTTTTCAGATTAATTTTAATAACCATTCGTCCAATCTTTCCTTTTTTCCTCTTTAGGGAGTGGATAATCTCTTGTGTTATTATAACATAATCTATAGTTTGTCTGTTTGGGATAAAACTACACTGGTTAGGACTAAGTCTCAATACCAGAAGCTCTGTCAAGATTTAACAAAGGAGTTGTTAAATCTGAAGTTACCTCATCTCATTGGGAACACTGCAGAGCTTTTTATTTTTTTATTTTTTAATATTGTATTAAAAAAATTAAAAAAATCCAAAAATAAAAAATTTTACTTCAAAAATTGATAAGATTCACTCAGAAAATTAGTTAGTGAATCCAAAAAAAATTAAATGAACTCAAAAGGTGAGTGCATCCTAAAATTAGTAAACTCCCCAAAAATAAATAAATCACACATTACCGAAATTTATTTTTTTTGAGTCCTGTTGTCCATATGACGTCAGCCCTTACCTCGGCAGTTGCTAGAGTTCGTCATCCACGCGTGGCTAAATTGTCATCACTGGCCAACCCTTTACCCAATCACCGAGACGTCGATTTTATTTTTCTTAAAAAGGAAGGATAAGTCGATAAGATTAGTGTACTCCTAAATACAAAGGAAAAGTCTACGGTATGAATTTTTTTTTTTTTTTTGATATTATATCACTGATTATAATTTTTTATAGTAAAATTATACATTTAAAAAAAATTATAATTGCTTAACCAAAGATTATGATTGATCACAGAAATTTACAATCGATTATCGATTGTTATCTTTCATGGTCGATCATGCATTTAAAAATAGTAATTTAAACCTTAAAAATGTTATAACTTAGTTTTTAAAAATTACAATACTTAGTTTTTAATAATTACAATTTTTGTTACGATCCCATTGACGGTGTTGTAGCCTTTCCCAAATACAAATGTTCAGTTCCTTACCAGTTACCAAAATTAAATGTTAATTGTAAACTTTAATTTAATGAATTTATAGTCATTAATTATAAAAATTGTATAAAAATGTTTATTGTTGTTAGATTCTTCACTTGTTTTATCAGAAAGAGCAATGTTATAGGGACTTTATTTGGGGATCTTATTTAAGAACTTATGTACATACAATGAATTGTTGTGGGCTCCATTTAACATTAAAACTCACAACTAATCCAATAATTACATTAAAATTACATCATTAAGTCCTTAAATAAGGTACCCAAATAAAGTCCAAATAGCATTTTCCTATCAGAAGAGCAATGATAACGTTGTTAGGATGAGCACACTATAATATTTTTAGGGCTCGTTTGACTGTCGTATTAAAAATGAATGGATTAGATAAATTAATATAGACTAATACAATACAGATGAATAAAATACAAGATTAAATAGTGTATTAGAATAATGCGTAATTTTATCTTGTGTTTGACATACACAACATAAACATTAGATAATAGTTATTTAGTGCAATCCGTTGTTTGGTTATAGAATTATTTTATCGTATTAATGTTAAATCTATACTACTAATAAAAGTACACTATCAAGAAATTTTTTTTTTTTGACTATTTTATCCCTACAAGAAAACATAATCACAATATTAACCATATTTAATGTAAAACTCTTTTAATAAAACTTGATTAACATCAAATTTTGTTGGATTAATTTACTCTTAAAATAAAGTATAAATGCAATACTAACCTTATTAATAAGAAATTCATATTAATACAAATTCATTAGTGTATACATATTTAAGATTATAATCTAACTTTTAAAGGGCAAGTTTAACTGTTAAAAAGAATTAGACTTATTTTTATTAGCTGATGATCAAACTATGAATAAAGACACGTTGAGCTTTATTTATTATAGAATTTATTTTGACGTATCCTCAATAATACTATCAAACCCCAACTTTTCATCCTTTTCTATTTTACCATTTTAGTATCAATGCATCCTCTTATTCGTAACACTAGAGTAACGTTGTTTTTACTTTTTTTTTNAACATTAAGGTAGATTTTTGGATTTTAATTTTTAGGTGTGTGTGTGTGTGTGGATAAGGTAAGGTAGGAATATAAAAATTTTATAAGTATTTCACATTTCTACCCGATGTATTGCAAAATATCAAAAAATCTTTTGTTAGTCTACCCAATTTTTTCAGATAGCAAATTAATAGAATCAGGTAGGATATGACAGGATCAAAATTTACGGGTAATCAGAAATTTAAACACCCCTAATAGCATGTGGGATTGGGCTTAAAAGGATAGCTTGAGTGAACACTTATTCATGGTGGAGATTGAATTTAGTAGTAGCTCCCGTCCACTACTGAAATTACACTTTATGAGGCTTGTATGAGAGACTCTCACTCTTTGTGTTTTTTTTTGGGTTAATGGTCAAGGGTAGTTGAGTCAGTTTACGCACACCTCGACTAATTCTTTCTCCGATTCAGTTAAAAGACAAATCATTCATGTCGGGATCAAGATATTCATGAGAAATTTATAAATTCCTCATGACCTAACCCAAAGAATATGATCTATTCACCCCTCTTTAAGTCACACTATGTTGTTCCAACTTTCTAGTCGATCTTATACTTAGCATTCCCAATAAAATACACATAACTGAGGTATGTTGTTTGGGTTGAGCAAAATCAATCAAAAAAAAAAAAAATCTAGTAGCACATAGAAAATAAATACCACTTGAAAAGTGAACAAACAAAGGAGTTTTTTTTTGGTACATCAGAAGGTTAAAACAAAAACTAAATAGAGTTCCTAGGAAAAGCGACGCTAGCCAAATCAGCCAACATAAATTTTGCTAATTGGGGAGGGGGGAGGGGGAGCATCAAGCTCAACAAAACGTTCCAGTTGCTGGACACCAAGGTTAGCCAAAATATCTGCACACTGATTGCCTTCTCTGAGAATATGAACAATGGGGATATGGTTCAGCTCCATCAACCTTCTTCAATAAGTAATGATGGCTCTGTTCAGATGCGTAGCCTCCGGATCCATGGACAAAAGTTTGGCTACTTCAAACAAATTAGTTTCCACTAAGATCTGTGTTATATTCCTCTTCTGAACAAGCTCCAGTCCCTTGGAATAGCCCATAGCTTTGCTTGTAAGCTCATAGTATCATCAATTTTCCCATAGAAGCCAACAATCCATTTTCCTTGATCATTTCTAATAATTCTTCCCACTCCTGCTGGACCGGTATTACCTTTGGAGCATTCGTCCGTGTTCAGTTTATTCCAACCTGTTTGGGGGAAAGACCATGCAATAAGTCTAGAAGAGGCATTAACAGAATCAACACTAACATTTTGAAAGGCTTTAGAAGTATTCCAAGCAAGAAGCCATGCTTCCCTAGCAACAATTCTTGGTGATATCAAAATTTTTGAGATACTTTCCCTATTCCTATCTTTCCATATACACCATGCAATACATACACACATAACAAGCCAATTAATTCCTTTCTAGTCCTTGATCTTTCTGATCTTGAAATTTAGATTAATCCAATCTTGTAACTCTCCCAGCTGGGCAGTTTCCTCCCCTTGGGATAGATTAAATAATTTCCAAACTCTTTGAGCTTTTGGACAACAAAGATAACATGCAATGAGGTTTCATCAAAGTATTGGCATCTAATGCAAGTAGCCTCACTAAACATGTTTCTTGAGGCTCTAAGATTATTAGTGACCACAAAAATTGTTTCAGCTTTTGGGGAAGACTCATTTTTTAGATCCAATTCTAGTTAAGAGAAGGAAGACTGTTTGGATTGGACCTAGAGAGGAGTTCAAAGGCTGCCTTTGTTGAGAATTTTCCATTACAAGAAAGACCCCAACAAATGGTATCCTAAAACTCAATAGATAATGGACAGGGAGTGCGTAAAATATCGAGCAAAGTGGAGTGAGGAAGAAGAATATCTGCCTCTTGAAGATTTCAGTTACCTTTATCATCAATGAAGTCAGCCACCTTTTTGTTGAGATTCAAATAAGCTGTATGAGTAACCTGCTGCACTAGAGGGCCATCTCCCCACCACCAATTAGTCTAGAAATTAATATGTTTACCATCACCAATCAGCCATTTAGATCCTAGATCCACTAAGTTTTTAATCTTTCCAATTGCTCTCCAAGTTGGTGAACTAGCAAGCTTAACCTTCCAATTAAAATGCTCCTGATCAACATATTTATTATTGACCACTTTAGCCCAGGGTGCTTTATCTTTGTTTTTCACTTTCCAGCCCAATTTAGATAACAGGGCCAACTTATTATCCCTACTATTTCTTAAGCCCAGCCCCCTTCATTTTTAGGAGAGCACACCCTATTCCAATTCACAAGGTGAATCTTTTTCTTTTTTGGTGTGTCTCCCCCCAAACAATTCCAATTAAGTCCGTCAATCTGGTCACAAGTTGCTTGAGGGAGCCAATTAGTTTGCATAACATGATTAGAGAGAGTGGAAGTAACAACCTTAACAAGAGTGATTCTACCAGCCAAGTAGAGAATTTTGGCTTTCCACCCACTAAGTCTATTTTGTATCTTCTCTATGATGAATTTAAAGTGATCCTTAGAAGATCTTNGAGAGAATTTTGGCTTTCTACCCACTAAGTCTATTTTGTATCTTCTCTATGATGAATTTAAAGTGATCCTTAGAAGATCTTTTATGAAAGATTCGAATACCTAGGTATTTTCCTAGGTCATCTGTGAGGGTGACTCCACATTTTTTGCTAAGAAATAAAGCATGACTTTTACTTATGGTAGGAGAGAAGTAAATCTTAGACTTGTTCAGACTAATTTTCTATCTTGATATCGAATAGAAGTCTTTAAGCACATATTTGATCATAAGATAATCTCTTTCAGTAGCTCTATAAAATAGAATAATGTCATCAGCAAAGAGTAATTGATTGATTAGTGGTCCCTTTCTAGAATCTTTTCAATCTCTTCATTTACCTACTTGAACTTTTTTTTAAATTAATTGTCCTAGTCGTTCCATACACAAAACAAAGAGATAAAGGGATAAGGGATCCCTTTGTCTCAAACCTCTTCTAGATTTGATAGGCTCCAGAGGAGAACCATTCTATAAGATGGAAATGATTGACCCTATAATACAACTCATGATGATATCAATCCAAGACTGTGGGAAGTTAAAATCAGTCAAAGTTTTATATAGAAAATTTTAGTTAACTCTATCATAAGCTTTTTTCAGATCAATTTTAATAACCATTCCCCCAATCTTTCCTTTTTTCCTCTTTAGGGAGTGGATAATCTCTTGTGTTATTATAACATAATCTATAGTTTGTCTGTTTGGGATAAAACTACACTGGTTAGGACTAAGTCTCAATACCAGAAGCTCTGTCAAGATTTAACAAAGGAGTTGTTAAATCTGAAGTTACCTCATCTCATTGGGAACACTATGGTATCATTTTTTTTTATTTTTTAATATTGTATTAAAAAAAATAAAAAAAATCCAAAAATAAAAAATTTTACTTCAAAAATTGATAAGATTCACTCAGAAAATTAGTAAGTGAATCCAAAAAAAATTAAATGAACTCAAAAGGTGAGGGCATCCTAAAATTAGTAAACTCCCCAAAAATAAATAAATCACACATTACCGAGACTTATTTTTTTTGAGTCCTGTTGTCCATATGACGTCAGCCCTTACCTCGGCAGTTGCTAGAGTTCGTCATCCACGCGTGGCTAAATTGTCATCACTGGCCAACCCTTTACCCAATCACCGAGACGTCGATTTTATTTTTCTTAAAAAGGAAGGATAAGTCGATAAGATTACTGTACTCCTAAATACAAAGGAAAAGTCTACGGTATGAATTTTTTTTTTTTTTTTGATATTATATCACTGATTATAATTGTTTATAGTAAAATTATACATTTAAAAAAAATTATAATTGCTTAACCAAAGATTATGATTGATCACAGAAATTTACAATCGATTTGGGGATCTTATTTGGGGATCTTAAGGTACCCAAACAAAGTCCAAATAGCATTTCCCTATCAGAAGAGCAATGATAACGTTGTTAGGATGAGCACACTATAATATTTTTAGGGCTCGTTTGACTGTCGTATTAAAAATGAATGGATNATCGATTGTTATCTTTCATGGTCGATCATGCATTTAAAAATAGTAATTTAAACCTTAAAAATGTTATAACTTAGTTTTTAAAAATTACAATACTTAGTTTTTAATAATTACAATTTTTGTTACGATCCCATTGACGGTGTTGTAGCCTTTCCCAAATACAAATGTTCAGTTCCTTACCAGTTACCAAAATTAAATGTTAATTGTAAACTTTAATTTAATGAATTTATAGTCATTAATTATAAAAATTGTATAAAAATGTTTATTGTTGTTAGATTCTTCACTTGTTTTATCAGAAAGAGCAATGTTATAGGGACTTTATTTGGGGATCTTATTTAAGAACTTATGTACATACAATGAATTGTTGTGGGCTCCATTTAACATTAAAACTCACAACTAATCCAATAATTACATTAAAATTACATCATTAAGTCCTTAAATAAGGTACCCAAATAAAGTCCAAATAGCATTTTCCTATCAGAAGAGCAATGATAACGTTGTTAGGATGAGCACACTATAATATTTTTAGGGCTCGTTTGACTGTCGTATTAAAAATGAATGGATTAGATAAATTAATATAGACTAATACAATACAGATGAATAAAATACAAGATTAAATAGTGTATTAGAATAATGCGTAATTTTATCTTGTGTTTGACATACACAACATAAACATTAGATAATAGTTATTTAGTGCAATCCGTTGTTTGGTTATAGAATTATTTTATCGTATTAATGTTAAATCTATACTACTAATAAAAGTACACTATCAAGAAATTTTTTTTTTTTGACTATTTTATCCCTACAAGAAAACATAATCACAATATTAACCATATTTAATGTAAAACTCTTTTAATAAAACTTGATTAACATCAAATTTTGTTGGATTAATTTACTCTTAAAATAAAGTATAAATGCAATACTAACCTTATTAATAAGAAATTCATATTAATACAAATTCATTAGTGTATACATATTTAAGATTATAATCTAACTTTTAAAGGGCAAGTTTAACTGTTAAAAAGAATTAGACTTATTTTTATTAGCTGATGATCAAACTATGAATAAAGACACGTTGAGCTTTATTTATTATAGAATTTATTTTGACGTATCCTCAATAATACTATCAAACCCCAACTTTTCATCCTTTTCTATTTTACCATTTTAGTATCAATGCATCCTCTTATTCGTAACACTAGAGTAACGTTGTTTTTACTTTTTTTTTTGTTGGATGATGATTACTACTAATGTTTGTTGGATGATGACTACTATGAATGTTCATGATTAAATTGATCTATTTATTGCAACCAACTTAATTACTTATTTCATTTCTACAACTTAACTTTCTTTTACAATTCAATAAGTGTTCGTATTTTTGTTTAGTTGTTATATAAATATATAACATCATATCATGAAATATATTTGTATCATTGCAATGATATTGCAAATATAATTCATGCAAATTATTAGTTTCATGTTAAAATTTCTAAATCTTAGGAGATAGGTTTATAAGAAAATAATAACTCAAAACTGTAGGAGTTAATCCTAAAAGAAATAAAAACTAATATTCTTTAAGAAAACATTCCAGTATAAATTGTAGCAAGTTTACCACATTGTTTAATTCATAAGTATTTATAGGCTGTTATATTTACATCATTGTTTCAAACAATTACAAAAATAAAATTGAAACAAAAATTATAATTTAAAATGATTCATGTGCAAAGCACGTGTGCATGATCTAGATAAAAAAACATCAAAATGATCAAGTTTATTCATTAAGTTAAAAAAATTCATTTAGTTAAAAAAAATCCATTAAATTAAAAAAAATTTTAAAAAAATCATTAAGTTAAAAAAATTCAATTGAGTTAATAACAGTAATAATTAATTGACAATAATATCAATAAAAATACCATAAATCAAAAAAATAAAATTTTATTCGAATCAATGCATTTATGTGAACCATTGTCAAAACCATTATAAACCCAGATAACAACTCAAAACAACAGAGATTTTCAAAAATATTTTAGCGTTTAAAATGAAATTATGCAATATTATTAAAAAATGGAACTTTTTTTTTTTTTTTTTTTGGTTTGGTCAGAAAAAAATGGCATTTTCTGGAAAAAGGAAACGTGGCACAAGTCACATTTTATTTAAAAATTTAACTTAACATTTTGATTTAATAAAGCACAATTATTAAATAAGTGATGAATTTCAATAAATATTGAGACTTACGGTTTTAATGATTCGAAAACATTATTTGAATTTAAAATATCAACTTAAAATTAATAATCGTGATTATTAAGTGCACTTTTTAAATATACTTTTTCGGTGGGGAACATTGCTCAAGAGTATTTTAGCTTATTGCTTGCGTAGAGGGAACGGCTGTGGGAAGTAAAAAGTCAAAGAAAGTAGAGAAATTAACAAATATAAATTTAAAAGCTGTGTTCCTCTATAAAGACCACTTCACCATTCCAAATGCGAATCAGTCCACTCTTGCCTTATCTCAAGATTCTCAGCACACACACACACACACACAGAGTTGAAGAAGCTTGAACGAAGAAAGGAAATGGCAATCACAGTGCCTAGAATAAAACTGGGTTCACAAGGTTTTGAGGTATCAAAACAGGGACTGGGCTGCATGGGATTGACCTTTAACCATGGTTCTCCCAAGCCAGAAGAGGAAATGATCAAACTCATCCACCACGCCATCAACACCGGCGTCACCTTCCTCGACACCTCCGATATATACGGTCCCCACACCAACGAACTCCTTGTTGGCAAGGTATTTTTCTCTATTTTGCTTCAATCGACAACAAAATCGATGTTTCAGAAATCGGTTTTTAGATGTTCTATGGGTGTTCATAACTAGTCCGCACAGCACACTCATAGCTTGCTTGGTATGAGGGAAAGATAGATGGATGAAAAAAGGAAATAAAGATACATTTTTCTTTCTTTGGTCAGCACCCTAATTTTAATCGCTCCAAATTCAGACCAAACCGAGAGAAAAGTGAAAAAGTTTGACTTTTTTTTTTTTGNATCACCGAGACGTCGATTTTATTTTTCTTAAAAAGGTTGGATAAGTCGATAAGATTACTGTACTCCTAAATACAAAGGAAAAGTCTACGGTATGAATTTTTTTTTTTTTTTTGATATTATATCACTGATTATAATTGTTTATAGTAAAATTATACATTTAAAAAAAATTATAATTGCTTAACCAAAGATTATGATTGATCACAGAAATTTACAATCGATTTGGGGATCTTATTTGGGGATCTTAAGGTACCCAAACAAAGTCCAAATAGCATTTCCCTATCAGAAGAGCAATGATAACGTTGTTAGGATGAGCACACTATAATATTTTTAGGGCTCGTTTGACTGTCGTATTAAAAATGAATGGATTAGATAAATTAATATAGACTAATACAATACAGATGAATAAAATACAAGATTAAATAGTGTATTAGAATAATGCGTAATTTTATCTTGTGTTTGACATACACAACATAAACATTAGATAATAGTTATTTAGTGCAATCCGTTGTTTGGTTATAGAATTATTTTATCGTATTAATGTTAAATCTATACTACTAATAAAAGTACACTATCAAAAAATTTTTTTTTTTTGACTATTTTATCCCTACAAGAAAACATAATCACAATATTAACCATATTTAATGTAAAACTCTTTTAATAAAACTTGATTAACATCAAATTTTGTTGGATTAATTTACTCTTAAAATAAAGTATAAATGCAATACTAACCTTATTAATAAGAAATTCATATTAATACAAATTCATTAGTGTATACATATTTAAGATTATAATCTAACTTTTAAAGGGCAAGTTTAACTGTTAAAAAGAATTAGACTTATTTTTATTAGCTGATGATCAAACTATGAATAAAGACACGTTGAGCTTTATTTATTATAGAATTTATTTTGATGTATCCTTAATAATACTATCAAACCCCTACTTTTCATCCATTTCTATTTTACAATTTTAGTATCAATGCATCCTCTTATTCGTAACACTAGAGTAACGTTGTTTTTACTTTTTTTTTTGTTGGATGATGATTACTACTAATGTTTGTTGGATGATGACTACTATGAATGTTCATGATTAAATTGATCTATTTATTGCAACCAACTTAATTACTTATTTCATTTCTACAACTTAACTTTCTTTTACAATTCAATAAGTGTTCGTATTTTTGTTTAGTTGTTATATAAATATATAACATCATATCATGAAATATATTTGTATCATTGCAATGATATTGCAAATATAATTCATGCAAATTATTAGTTTCATGTTAAAATTTCTAAATCTTAGGAGATAGGTTTATAAGAAAATAATAACTCAAAACTGTAGGAGTTAATCCTAAAAGAAATAAAAACTAATATTCTTTAAGAAAACATTCCAGTATAAATTGTAGCAAGTTTACCACATTGTTTAATTCATAAGTATTTATAGGCTGTTATATTTACATCATTGTTTCAAACAATTACAAAAATAAAATTGAAACAAAAATTATAATTTAAAATGATTCATGTGCAAAGCACGTGTGCATGATCTAGATAAAAAAACATCAAAATGATCAAGTTTATTCATTAAGTTAAAAAAATTCATTTAGTTAAAAAAAATCCATTAAATTAAAAAAAATTTTAAAAAAATCATTAAGTTAAAAAAATTCAATTGAGTTAATAACAGTAATAATTAATTGACAATAATATCAATAAAAATACCATAAATCAAAAAAATAAAATTTTATTCGAATCAATGCATTTATGTGAACCATTGTCAAAACCATTATAAACCCAGATAACAACTCAAAACAACAGAGATTTTCAAAAATATTTTAGCGTTTAAAATGAAATTATGCAATATTATTAAAAAATGGAACTTTTTTTTTTTTTTTTTTTGGTTTGGTCAGAAAAAAATGGCATTTTCTGGAAAAAGGAAACGTGGCACAAGTCACATTTTATTTAAAAATTTAACTTAACATTTTGATTTAATAAAGCACAATTATTAAATAAGTGATGAATTTCAATAAATATTGAGACTTACGGTTTTAATGATTCGAAAACATTATTTGAATTTAAAATATCAACTTAAAATTAATAATCGTGATTATTAAGTGCACTTTTTAAATATACTTTTTCGGTGGGGAACATTGCTCAAGAGTATTTTAGCTTATTGCTTGCGTAGAGGGAACGGCTGTGGGAAGTAAAAAGTCAAAGAAAGTAGAGAAATTAACAAATATAAATTTAAAAGCTGTGTTCCTCTATAAAGACCACTTCACCATTCCAAATGCGAATCAGTCCACTCTTGCCTTATCTCAAGATTCTCAGCACACACACACACACACACAGAGTTGAAGAAGCTTGAACGAAGAAAGGAAATGGCAATCACAGTGCCTAGAATAAAACTGGGTTCACAAGGTTTTGAGGTATCAAAACAGGGACTGGGCTGCATGGGATTGACCTTTAACCATGGTTCTCCCAAGCCAGAAGAGGAAATGATCAAACTCATCCACCACGCCATCAACACCGGCGTCACCTTCCTCGACACCTCCGATATATACGGTCCCCACACCAACGAACTCCTTGTTGGCAAGGTATTTTTCTCTATTTTGCTTCAATCGACAACAAAATCGATGTTTCAGAAATCGGTTTTTAGATGTTCTATGGGTGTTCATAACTAGTCCGCACAGCACACTCATAGCTTGCTTGGTATGAGGGAAAGATAGATGGATGAAAAAAGGAAATAAAGATACATTTTTCTTTCTTTGGTCAGCACCCTAATTTTAATCGCTCCAAATTCAGACCAAACCGAGAGAAAAGTGAAAAAGTTTGACTTTTTTTTTTTTGGAAGATAAAATGATTCTATTGATACAAAAGGACAAGATACAACATGGTGAATTCCCTTACAAACAATAGGAATCACCTATTAAGAGCCAAACTATAGAATTTTGGGGGAAGTGAGGATGATTGTCCAGACTTCCAACAAAATGCATTAGTGAAGAGAATAGTCCAAACAACTATTGGGAGATTAGAGTGAGGGATGTGCTGGAAGCATAAAAGTAGATTCAAGTATAGAGTATACCTGGGAATCTTGTTCATTTTGGGATGGAGGCAAAACCTCTAAGAGATTTTGAGTGATTTGCTGCTCTTGTGCTTGTGTAGAGGTTATGGGATTGGCATCTGCAATAGCACTAATTGTAGGGAGTTCAGGAGAAACAAACTCAACTGTGGAAATAATGGATTTCTCCTTCGCACTTCTGGAATCTTCAGGCTTCTGTGGGAGGTTTTTAGGTTTCCAAGCGGTAGTGGTAGCGATAGCCATCTTGGGACAAGTGGTGTCAGAGTGACCAAATATTTTGCACGAGTGGCAAGTTTTTGGCCTCCATTGGTGTTCAACAGAAAATTTTAACCTTTTCAATATTGTCATTGATCTCCATTTCGAGGTTGAAAGAATCAATGAGCTCAGAGTTTGCACTGATTTCCACACAAATTCTAGCAAAGTTCAACCTACGTTTGGAGGAAGTAAGAGAGTCGGCATGAACAGGACGCCTAACCGCGCTGGAAATGTGGCTTAAACCCTCATATGTCCAAAATTGTAATGGAACATTGAAAAGCTTAATCCATAGGGGGATAGTGGAGTGGTCCTCTTTGAAGAGAGTAAGCCCTGGATTCCAGTTTTTCAAAATTAAGGGTCTTCTAGAGAATAACCAAGGCCCAGCTTCAAACACAGAATTTTTTGCTTCTTCGCTCATGAACTTGAAGAAATAAAATCCCCTGTCATATGCTAGAACTTCAAGAACCCACAGCTTGTCCCAATTTCTGTGAGCAATGAAATTAACAGAGGAGTAGGGAAGCTTCATTTCGATGAAATAACCAACCAACCAGTGTTGCCATTCTAGACTACCCTTTTCTCCTATCTCTTTAGGGGGTTGAACAACCACCCTTTCCTTTTCCCTTCTAGGCTCATAATACTTGAGTTTCATCACCTGAGTTTGAACTTTAGCTCCTTGATCATTTCCNCCTCTTTAGGGGGTTGAACAACCACCCTTTCCTTTTCCCTTCTAGACTCATAATACTTGAGTTTCATCACCTGAGTTTGAACTTTAGCTCCTTGATCATTTCCNTGACAATAATATCAATAAAAATACCATAAATCAAAAAAATAAAATTTTATTCGAATCAATGCATTTATGTGAACCATTGTCAAAACCATTATAAACCCAGATAACAACTCAAAACAACAGAGATTTTCAAAAATATTTTAGCGTTTAAAATGAAATTATGCAANCCAGATTTCACGATATGGCTCCAAGTGAATCTTGGGTTGGGGTTACTTTGGTCTTGTGGTTTAGGTTGACTTGGAACAAAAGGGTGATTAAACTTTGAAGAAACAGAGTCATTTGGGTTGGAAACAAGGGATCGGTTATTTTGACCAGGGGGATCTTTTTGGCCGAAATCTTCGGTAACCAACTGACCTTCTTCTATTTCCTTTCCTAGATCCACCGTGGTTTGTAGAGAAGGGTATTCATTGGTGGTAGATGGGTCGGTGCCCTTCTCTTTGAGTGGGGTAATCTTGGGTAAAGGGTTAGGGAATTTAATACCCTTATCTGAGATTGTGGGGAGCAAATCTGGGTGGGTGGGGTCCATAGGAGAAGGTGAGAGTGAAGTAAAGGCAGAGAAATCAAGGGAGGGGAGATTTGAGAAGGATTTCTGGAAGGAGGAGGAAGAAGACGAGAAAGGGGGAAAAGGGTTTCATTTCAAACCTCACTTGCATAAGTTATTACAAAGTTGGACTTATACATGTCTAATTTACTCTTTTAATCTTCCTTTTACAGCTTCCTTCTCACGCCTCTCTCTCTCTGCCTCTCTCCCTTTTAAGTTCCTCTCCTCCCTCTCTTTTATAACCTTTTTTGTTTTGATTTTTTTTGGGGGGGGGAGGGGGAGGGGAGAGGGAAAGAATATAAGCATCTGGTCAGGGTGGCCCAAAAATATTTGAAATTTAAAGTGATAATTAAAAATGGTTTTCAATTTTTAATATTAATAAATTTTTATTTAAAATTATTCTTTTTTTAAAGATTAAAAATATTACTATTTTTTATGTTTAAGTTTCGCTACTATATATTTTTATATTGATAATATCTCTTCCATCTAATCTTTTTAATGATAATTAATCTTAATGAAGATTTTATCAATTTTAATTTAAAAAACTTTCTTTTAATTTTAAACTATTATGTTCTACTAATTTTAAATTTTTAAGTATAATAAAAAATCAAACTATTCAAATTTTATGGGTTGGGTTCATGGGCCCAAACTATTCAAATTTATTTTTGATTGGGTTTAGAGTTTCATAAGGTTATTTTGGGGTCTAAAATCTTCAAGATCTAGGTTTTTATTTTTGACTTAGATTAACTATACATTTGAAATTTTTGGGGCCTTCTTTTTACTTGGGGCCCAAACCCCAGGCTTTGCTGGCCTTATGGTAGGGTCGGGCCTGCATATCATTTGCATCATGATTGTGTTGCTCTATTTTTTGTTTTTAGTTTTAATCATAAATTTACATGAGAAAATGTTGTCATATATTTGATTTTGTTAAATTTGAATCAACGAACTTAATTCATGCTATACCAATTTTGAATAATCAAGGGCTTTTTTTGCATTTTGATTTATAACATGTTTCAATTATTTTTTCCTCACATTAAACAAATCAATAAAAAAATTTATTCTTCCTACCAAATAAAAAGGAAGGAAATATATACTCTTTCTTTACTCCGTAGATGAAAAATTTATTACTCTCACTTTTTTATCCCTCCCTTTTATCATCGTTCCTACCAAACATGCTATAAATATGAAGCTATTAAACCACATCTCGCAGGGAACAGAAAACTTGGCTCTTATTAATTACCCACAGTGGGATCGTATTTGTACTATTAATTACCCATTGTCGGAATGTATTTATACTATTAATTAAGGAGGATAAAGTGTTTGGTATCCTGATTGTGACGCCCTAAAACCGGGGATTCCGTTGACCTCCCGTCAACTTGCGGCAATACCCGTAATTGTCGCATAACCCGACATCACATCTATCACATCCCGGTAATCGAAATTACAACTCATGCGTAGATCCATGTTTCCTTTATTCATTTAATCCCATTGAGGTTCAACATACTTCAATGTATCTCATTTAAGGTCCATTTGAGTCATTGAAACTAAAGAACACATAGCCCAAAAGTATGACAATGTATTCTTAAAATTTCAAATTTTTGGAAAACCTTCCGGAAGGTTTTACTCACTAGAAAAGTTCTTCCGGAAGGTTTAATAGACCTTTTGGAAGATTTTGTCTTTTGGAATTCAATTTACACTAAATTTCCGGAAGGTTTTGTCTGCTGGACCAAAAGTCTGCATTAACCTTCCAGAAGGTTATTGCGACCTTCCGGAAGGTTTTACCCAAAATTTTATGCCTCTTCAAATTTTCATTTCCAATCCATTCAAAACCTTTCCAAATCCATCCCAAACATATAAATTAATTATTTTCTACATTATACAAGATCCATACAAGTTCTATTACAATTAATTCCCTATGATTACAAGCCTATTTACACAATTACATGCTCAAAATAGAATTTTACAATTGTTTTACAAAAACTTGTCTTCAAAAGCCACAAACCGGCTTTTCTTCACCCTCGAGGCCTCTAATACGAGTCCTCTCCCAGTACGAATCCCGCACCTGAAATGTTTCCTGTATAGGGTGAGCCAACGCCCAGTAGAGTATTTCCTACAAGGGCTACTCCCCAACCTAAGTGCATATGCAATGTATTATGCAACCAAACACAACCAAAACCCATTCCAATCAACACTTAAGCAAGTCAAGATTGAAATCTAACATACCATGCCATGAGATGAGATGATGGTCAGTCATGCAATTTACCCGAGGCCTTCCTAGCTCTACAACACATGTCATGTCAATGTATATTGACATCGAGTTTTTCTAGCTCCGGCTATTTACCTTCACCTCATGCTATGCAAAGAGTATCAAAATCGGGCTCTCCAAGCCCCCGCCATTTGTGTTACACACCCAATGGCTAACTAAAAATCTCTGGGTCTTTCTTGTGGTGGGTATTTATGGACTTACACCAACGGTCACCCAATCGATACGAAATTTATGGACTTTCACCAACGGTTCCGCGTACACCAACACATTTTATAGGCTCTAACACCAACGAAAGTGTGTATCCAAACACCGGGTCTCTCACCCGAGGGATAGTCTAACCCTTTCTTACTACCCCGATCCAGTTTCTTTTTCCATATAACCGTGCGACTCAGCCGGATATTCAATCCAACTTCCTCAAGCCCACCCATCATCCACCTACATGGTGTTTGATGCTAACTATACACCCACACCTATAAAATGCGATGTCTACATGCATATGCAATGTAATGCATCATTGCTAATTTAACATCATGCCCACATGTAATGAACGCCACATGAACAAAATTAACTACATTAAAACAAGTCTCATGACAATTTATATCTGAAACATATAATCACCAAACTTTCTCTCAATGCTATATATCAATATATATCATTCTCAACAAAAATTCACAAGCATGTTATAACATAAAATATGCTAACAACACACTTAACTCCCATGACATAAAATGTACATATAACATTCCCACATAACAATCAATTCAATGGATCACATTTTATCAATTCACAAGCCTTTTAAGGTAAAATTCGTCTTACCCAATTTCAATACCCATTTCACCAATTCTATATCCATAGGCAAGTGATACATATCTTTCTCAACCTATCCATTACATATAATACCTAAGTTGTAAAATAAATCCGAGTAAGAAAGAACCTTACCTCTTGAAACGTGAGGAACACGTTGGGAAAGCTCCAAGACTTCAAATCGTGCTCTAATCCAACCCTTCCCAAAATCTTATTTTTTTGCAACTTTCGGTGAAACTCATCATTTTTAGTGTGGTCGCGTAGCCCTTGGCTAGGAGAACAACTTTGGTTCTTGCCCCCGAGTGGATTCGAGCTTCNAGAACCTTACCTCTTGAAACGTGAGGAACACGTTGGGAAAGCTCCAAGACTTCAAATCGAGCTCTAATCCAACCCTTCCCAAAATCTTATTTTTTTGCAACTTTCGGTGAAACTCATCATTTTTAGTGTGGTCGTGTAGCCCTTGGCTAGGAGAACAACTTTGGTTCTTGCCCCCGAGTGGATTCGAGCTTCATAGCTTCCTAGATCGTAGAGAGAAGTAAATAATTTCTCTCCTTTTCCTCTCTTCTCTTCTCTATCGGGTGAACGGCTGAAGAATGAGGGAAAATCTGATTTTTTTCCCTATTTATACTTTAGAATACTAGGCCCACAACGCGCCACACGACCCTTTTGTTTCCGGGTCCGTTTTCATCCCGAAACGATTAAATTTCGTTCCGGTTCAAGTTTAAATTAATTTTATTTTAATTTGCATTTAATTATTTCTCAAATTTTAAAATTTTATTAAAACTCCTGTTTTTGGGTCACACGAGACTCGACCGTCTCGAAAAATGTGAAAAATTTTACTGTCTCAGAATTAGATGAAATTTGACGTGGTAGCTAGATTTCGTGAGACGAACCCAATGGTGAGATCTGTTTCATCATCCGAGATCTAGAAAAATTCAGGTTCTCAACCCATACTATAGCGACAAAATTACCGTTTTGCCCTTATTTAGAAAAGTTTAAATTTACCTGGTTTTACACTGATTATATCTATATTACCCTTCAACCATTCATACTTTCTATCTTTATTACATTCTTATATCTATCACTCTTAGATAATTACGCACACGAATGTTGTGTGCAAGTAGGGGTGTCCATGGGCTAGGCCGGGCCGGGCCTTAAGTAGTGTAAGCCCATGCCCTTACCTAAGTGAGTAATCGGGCGGGCCGGGCCGAGCTTCGGGTAGGAGTAGGCTACCCGAAGCCCAACCCATGAGCCTATTGGGTGGGCCCGTGGGCGGTCTTGCTAGGCGGGCTTACTTGCGGTTTTTTTATATACATATTTATTTAAAAATAATGAATATGTTTGTAACTTAACATTTGTGTAAATTATATTTTTGAATCAAAATTAAAGTCAAAATGGATAAAAATAAAACAATGAACTACATCTAATAGAATGAATAAATCCCAACTAGGTTGACACTTGCTAACTTATCAGTTATTTGTATTATTCTATCATTTAAAACTTATATGCTTAATATATGGAAAAAAAATTAATACATTATTTATAATATCTAAATTTTTAAAACTTCAAATTTTGATATTGGAAGACTTATTTCAAAGTTTTAAATTTAATGGTCTAAAAATATAACTTATTTTCAAAGGAAGGGTGGGTTGGACTTGCGAGCAGGCTCTTGGGCCGGACTTTAGGTCGGGTAATGGGTTTGGAGGTAAACCCAAGCCCTCTTTTAAAGAATATTGGGCTCGGGCTCGGGCGGGCCAACTATCAGGCCTATCGGGCTTCGGCCCTATTTTTTTCGGGCCGAGTAATGGGACCTGTGGGTAACCCGGCCCATGAACACCCCTATGTGCAACCGCCAACATTATCATTATCAATAATGATGTTTAATTAACAATTTATGACAAATGAAGAGTTTCCGAATCATGGGGTTTTATGATCTTCTCCAATTTGGGTTCGATCCATTTAGATACAATGTGTATACTGCAAATTTTGTAATGAAATAGTAATTGAAATGTGTGCAGGCTTTGAAGGGAGGGATGAGAGAGAAAGTGCAGCTGGCTACCAAGTTTGCGGCTAGGATACTGGAAGGTGGTAAAATGGAGGTTTGTGGCGATCCGGCCTACGTGCGGGAGGCTTGCGAGGCTAGCTTGAAGCGTCTTGATATCGACTGTATTGATCTCTACTACGTTCATCGCATTGATACTCGTGTACCAATTGAAATCACAGTTGGTTTATCTTGCCTCTCTGATGTTCCATAACGCATCATGTTAACAATGAATATAAGTCATGTTGTATTTTGCAGGACCTGATGGTATGGTTATGTATAATTTTCCTATAGTTAAGGAATAAATTTGCATGATTATTAGCTTTTCTCAACTGCCAAATCTAATTAACAAAACTTTTCTTGGATTTCTCTTTATTTTTATCATTAGTTCGACAAATTCAATTTCGTCTTTACGTATTTGTTAGAAGAATCTAATTAACGATTCCATTATTGTCTTTGATTTTCTAGTCCCCCCCCCCCCAAAAAAAAAAATAAAAGAGACGAAAAAGCTCATGTCACACTTTGCTTAATCTCTTTTGTGCCATGCTTTTACCAGATGGGAGCATTGAAGAAATTGGTTGAAGAGGGTAAAATAAAATATATTGGTTTGTCTGAAGCTTCACCTAATACAATCAGAAGGGCGCATGTTGTTCATCCAATAACAGCTATACAACTGGAATGGTCCTTATGGACTAGAGATGCAGAGGAAGAGGTCATTTCCACTTGCAGGTGAGACATCTTGCTTGTGTCAAATGCTAACTAGTTTGTTTACGAAGTGATGAGCATTTCAAGTTTCTAAGTTCATTAATCTTATAACTTTTTAGAGAACTTGGCATTGGAATCGTTCCCTATAGTCCTTTAGGAAATGGCTTCTTCACATCAAGTCCACCGATGGTTGAGAAATTGCTAGAAAACGACTTCAGAAAGGTAAATGGATCTGACAAAATCCTCTCTTCAACAATATTTTGAGGTTAATTAATATTATCTTAGGGGCATTGATCTTTGTGGTTTCATGAAGTTTCTTCTTCTGTCTTAAAAAAAGATTCACTGAAATAATGAGTCACCATTATAGTTCTTATGCTGAATTGTGTGTCTATTTTTTGTAGACTATGCCAAGGTTCCAACCCGAGAATGTCGAGCATAACAAAAATTTATACGAGCAAGTTAATGTAATAGCAACTAGGAAGGGATGTACTATATCACAGCTAGCATTGGCCTGGGTCCATCGCCAAGGGGATGATGTTTCTCCCATACCCGGCACCACCAAGATCGAAAACTTCAATCAGAATGTCGGAGCTTTATCTATAAAACTAACACCAGATGAAATGGCTAAGCTTGAATCTATTGCTATAGTTGATGCGGTGAAGGGTGAAAGGTATTCTTCTTCACACATGGCTTTGACTTGGAGATTTGCAAATACTCCTCCTCTGTCCTCTTGGAAAGCTAAATGAGGATGAGCTTCTAGATGCGTGCTAATACTGCCTTACTACTTTTGATGAAATTCTATCTACTTGTGTCTTAAGAATGTTATAATTCTGAGATTGCATCCTAATTTAGAACTATGTTATTTTGATGAATAAAGATGAGCCACTTATTGCTTTTTTCATCTTGTCCGATTAGTAAATTTGATTGTTCGTACTATCTTTAATTTAGCTCCATGAATTTATTTTTCCAAAGATCTTATTACATCTGAAAATTCACTTGAAGAAATCAACCTTACAGGATATTAGTAGAAAAATGAGGTTTTGCATTCTATTCGACATAGAAGTTTATCTTATGAAAATTGCATTAGAAAATGATTCATCTTGTATAAAATGAAATTCAATTGTAAACTTAATTGTGTTTTAAACCTCTTCTATTGCCAACAAGTTGCTGGCTCAGTGGATAAAAACTTAAATTTTCTTGTTCAATGTTTGGGTTCGAGTCTTCATAACTGCGACAGCTCATTAGGGCTAAACCTATTCTTTGTGCTCAGAGCACGCAGTGGGACCTTAGCTTCAGCCCCGACATAGGTGCAGTGGGGTTCCTTACAGATAGCTATGTAATATTGAAGGGCAATGCTCCCTAGCGCATATATGGAGTGACTTATTTGCATATCTATTTTTATGTATTGAAAAAAAAACCATCTCCTATTCGAAAAATTGGATTCATGAGGCTTGTGCGCTATTAGATATAAAGATTAAAGATAAAGATGAGGATCAACCATTTCCATCCTCTCTCTCTCTCTCTAATTCTCCAAATTTGTGATAGAATACAATCCAACTTTCCAAGCTTTGTACTTATCTTTATATTTTTTCATTCTATAAATGTATCAGTAAGTGTAGATTGAATGTGAGAGGAAATATATAGATTTTGCAAGTTCTTTCATGGTATCAAAGCAAAGTTCTGATTTTGTTTAAAAAGTTGTATTTATCACTCTGTTTTCTTCATCATGTTAGCATCCTCCACTAACACCCTATTGAAGTAGACATTTTGAGTCTAACTGACTTTGCTACACAGCAGGAGGATGAACTTGATCCTCATAAACTCCAGCCATCATGTTGAGTTGTAGAATTATTCAAACTCTATCAGCTGAGATATTGTAGAACAGTTAGACTTTCATTGCCATATTGTACATATTGTGTAAATTAAAATTGTGAAAAAAAACAGTGAGTTCAAATTCAAACTCTACTATAACTTTACATGATATCAGAGCCTATCCTTGACAACCATCCAAAATGTCTTCCCCTAACTCTTCAACCTCTTCTGACAATGTCACCTCCACATTTCCAATCTTCAATCCCTCTTCCAACATCAATGTCTCCAAATTGAACAGAAATAACTACCCTGTATGGAAGGCACAAATGCTTCCTTATCTCAAAGGCCAAGAGGTCTTCAGTTATGTAGAAGGAACCATTAAACCTCCCCCCTGAGAAATCACTATCGACAACAACACAACCTCCCCCAATCCCACATATGCTCAGTGGGTGAAACAAGAAAATCTCATCCTTAGCACCATCAATGATTCTCTCACTGATGAGGTACTGGCTCAGGTTTACCAGTGCACCACTTCACACAATATTTGAATTTCTCTCTTCACTTGCTTTGCTCCTCAATTCCGTGCCAAAGCTGTCTAGGTTTGGTCTCAACTTGCCACAACCCATAGGGGTAATCTCTCTACCACTGAGTATTTTATGCACATCAAAAAGCTCACAGATGAGCTTGCTATTGTTGGACAAGCAATGAAGAATGATGATATCATCACATATGTATTGGCTTGACTTGGTCCAAAATATGATTCACTGGTTGCCACTATCTTTGCCCGTAATGATTTTGTAACTCTCGAAGAGGTTTATTCTCTTTTATTAACAAGTGAAGCACGAATTCTCCACAATAACCAGCCTCTCTCTATTGCTGGTTCTAGTGCTAATAATGCCACATGACAAGGAGATACCTCTTATGGTCAAGGTAGTGGTAATTCTAACAATTATCGAGGCCGAGGGCGTAATCAATTCAACAATCATGGTGGATATTGTTGCAACAATTGCCAGAACAATAACACTTGGGACATTGATGGTGCCAACCGATCCTCGCTTTGGTGTCAACTATGTGAAAAATTAGGACACACTATCCACAAATGTTGTCATAGGTTCGATATTAGTTTCCTTCACCCTTCCAAGAAAACTAATGCATAGGAAATTGTAGCTGCCAATAATCAGAATCTAAAAAGCGATTGGCATCCCGACACTGGAGCAACACAGCACAGGAATTCTGATTTTAACAACCTCAACTTTCGAAGTGATGAGCACAACGACTCAAACTAAATTCAAGTAGGAAACGAGGCAGGTTTGACTATATCTTATTCTGGTACCTCCAAACTCACCATACCAACACGTTCCTTTATTCTTAACCAAGTTCTTGTCATTCCTAAAATTCAAAAAAATCTCTTATTTGTGCATAAATTTGCCTTTGACAATCATGTTTACTTTGAGTTTCATGAAAATTTCATTCGTATAAAGGATTACTCGGGGAGCATCCAGCATAAAGGCCATCTGCATGATGGTTTATATTGTTTTTCACCACCAGTTCAAAAGAATCCAACATTCATTTTTGTAGGCGTACTCACTTCCATCTCAAATTGGCACTGCAGACTAGGTCATGCTTCTTATCCATTAGTTCGTCAAGTTATTTTTGCAAATAAAATTCCAGTTGGCGAGAATAAAAGAAGTTCAGTTTGCCCTAATTTTCAATTGGCAAAAAGTCACAAGTTCCCTTTTAAAGTTTCTCAGTTTATCGCTTCAAGCCCCCTTGAGTTAATTTATTCATATGTATGGGGACCTTCAGCTTCTATTTCTACATATGGATCTCGATATTATGTCTATTTTGTTGATGACTTTACTAAGTTCATTTGGCTTTTTCCAATTAAACAAAAGTTTGAAGTTGAGTCTTTATATACTCAATTTCAATCTCATCTAGAACGCCTATTTGATACCAAAATAAAATCGATTCAAATAGATTGGGGTGGTGAATACAAAAGGCTCAACACTTACTTTAAAAATTATTGAATTGGTTATCGACTAGCTTGTCCATCCACCCATGAACAGATGGGAGTAGTAGAACGCAGTCAACACCAAGTAGTAGAGATAGGGTTGTCCTTATTGGCACATTCCAATATCCCTCAACACTACTGGGAAGATGCATTCCTTTCTGCCACCTATATTATAAACAGGTTACCAACAAAAATTCTCAAACAAAAATCACCGTTTGAGATGGTTTATAATAGGAAACCAAATTATCAATTTATGCGTATATTTGGATGTGCCTATTGGCCAAATCTTAGACCTTTTAACAGACATAAAATTGATTTTCGTTCTTAAACTTGTGTTTTTATCGGTTATAGCCTTTGTCATCAAGGCTACAAATGTCTTGACTTGTCAACCAGTAAAGTCTTTGTGTCGAGATGTCATTTTCAATGAAACACTTTTTCCTTATCAAAATCAGAACAAAACACAATCTCAGTCTGTGACTCAATCCATAGCTCTACCTCTAACCGTGCAACCTTCTCAGGTTTCCCCGAGTCATACTATCCCTTCTACATGTACTTCAACTGCCTCTCCTACTATTGAGTTTGGTTCTAAACAACGTACAAATCTACTTCAATCAAATAGTCAACTGTCTCTAGCAAGGAATGCTGAATCCACTCTTGCACCTTTTGATGTTCCAGCATCATCTACAAATCTTGTTCCTCCTGTTCCTGCACCAATCCAACATCAAATGCTCACCAAATCAAAAACCAACTCGTTCAAGCCAAGAGTTCTGTTTGATGGAACTATAAAATATCCTCTGCCTTGAACACTACTAGCAGCAGCAAATCCAGTGTCTACATCAAATGCTTCACAGATGTAGTAAACGATCACAAGGGGCGTGAGGCCATGAAAATTGAGTTTGACGCCTTGTTGAGAAATGGTACCTGGACACTTGAACCACCAAAACCAAACATAAACCTAGTAGGTTGTAAGTGGGTTTGTAGAATAAAGAGAAAGGCAGATGGTAGCATAGACCGGTACAAAGCCCGGTTAGTAGCAAAAGGATATCACCAGTAGCAAGGGGTTGATTTCAAAAAAACATTTAGTCAATTGTTAAACCTGGAGCTATTCATTTGGTACTTTCTATTTCACTATCACATAATTGGTCAATTCAACAAATCAACATCTAAAATGCGTTCTTACATGGTGTGCTCCAAGAGGAAGTTTATATGAGTAAACCGACTAGCTTTGTGCATCCAGATTACCCTTATCATGTTTGCCAACTTCACAAAAATCTTTATGGGCTACGACAAACACCAAGAGCTTGATTCTCACGATTCACAAACAAACTACAGTCACTAGGCTTTGTTGGCTCTAAATCAGATAATTTCCTTTATGTTCTTCAGCAAGGTCATCTTCGCATTTTGATCCTAATTTATGTCGATGACATAATAATTACAGGATTAGATTTGAAGAAAATTCAGCACATAATCCACCTACTCGGTTCTGAGTTTCCTATCAAATAACTTGGTGAGCTCTATTTCTTCCTTGGTGTGGATGCACTATGAACTGCTGGTGGCATGGTCCTCACATAGAGAAAATATATTGTTAAGCTCTTACGTAAGTCCTCTATGGATAAATCCAAACCCTGCATCACCCCTATATTTGCTATATGTCAGCTTTCAAAATTTGAGGGTCCAAAATTTGATGATCCACAGTTATAGACAAGTATAGTTGGTGGTCTTCAATACCTGTCAGTTACACGGCCTGATATTGCCTTCATAGTTCACCGTGTAAGCAAGTTTATGCACCAACCCAGGGAGCCTCACTGGCAGTCTGTAAAGAGNTTGCTATATGTCAGCTTTCAAAATTTGAGGGTCCAAAATTTGATGATCCACAGTTATATACAAGTATAGTTGGTGGTCTTCAATACCTGTCAGTTACACGGCCTGATATTGCCTTCATAGTTCACCGTGTAAGCAAGTTTATGCACCAACCCAGGGAGCCTCACTGGCAGTCTGTAAAGAGGATACTACAGTATCTCAAGCATATTGTCTCTAATGGACTTTATCTTTCTGCACAAAGCTCTCATGAATTGCAAGGTTTCTCAAATGCCGATTGGGAGGGGAGGAGACAGAGATGATAGGTGATCTTTTGGTGCCTAATGTGTTTTCCACAGCCGAAACTTGATNGCAGTATCTCAAGCATATTGTCTCTAATGGACTTTATCTTTCTGCACAAAGCTCTCATGAATTGCAAGGTTTCTCAGATGCCGATTGGGAGGGGAGGAGACAGAGATGATAGGTGATCTTTTGGTGCCTAATGTGTTTTCCACAGCCGAAACTTGATTACTTAGAGTTGTAAACAACAACTCATTATTGCACGAAGCAGTACAGAGGCTGAATAAAAGTCTTTGATGGACTTTATTACAACTCCAAGTAATCAAGTATCTCAAGCATACTGTCTCTGATGGACTTTATCTTTCTGCATGAATTGCAAGGTTTTTTTTTTTTTGGGGGGGGGGGGGACAGTGATGATAGGTGATCTTTTGGTGCCTAATGGGTTTTCCACGGCTGAAACTTGATTACTTGGAGTTGTAAGCAACAACTCACTATTGCACGAAGCAGTACAGAGGCTGAATACAAGTCTCTCTCAAATACTACAGCAGAAATTCAGTGGCTTCAATTAGTTCTTATTGATCTTGGTTTACCAATTCGGCATTCACCAAAACTTTGTTATGACAATATTGGTGCAACTTACTTAAGTTCTAATCCGGTGTTCCATGCAAGAACAAAACACATAGAAATAGATTTTCATTTTGTGCATGATCAAGTTCTTCAAAAGAAGTTGTAGGTGTGTTTTCTATCATCTAAAGATCAACTAGCAGATCTGTTAACAAGCTCATAAAGTTCAGTTCATTTTCAATTGCTCAAGAACAATCTTCATGTCCAAGAACTTTCCTTTTGATTGTGGGGGCGTGTTGAAGCATATATTTTGAGTCTAACTGACTCTAGTACACAACAGGAGGAT
The DNA here is from genome assembly GCA_963454935.2 of Ilex paraguariensis. Classification (NCBI taxonomy): domain Eukaryota; kingdom Viridiplantae; phylum Streptophyta; class Magnoliopsida; order Aquifoliales; family Aquifoliaceae; genus Ilex; species Ilex paraguariensis. The sequence continues at coordinate 521,753 of CAUOFW020003813.1, forward strand.
GAGCCCGATCCTCATAAATTCCAGCTATCATATTGAGTTGTAGAATTATTCAACTCTATCAACTGAAATATTGTAGGACAATTTGACTTTCATTGCTATAAATTGTACATACTATGTATATTCAAATTGTGAAAAAGATAGTGAGTTCAAATTCAAACTCTACTGCAACTTTACACCCCCAAATTGACACTTCCTCAAATCATGTTGCATCTTTGTGGTCACCACCAAGTGCTCGGCTATGTTGATGGCTCTATTCTTTCTCCACCAGAACAAATCTAGACTGGTTCTACCACAATGATCAATCCTGATTTTATCACTCGGCAATGCCAAGATCAACTTCTACTCATTTGGCTCCTGTCTTCCTTAACCGAGGACATCCATGCCCAGGTCATTGGCCTCCATACATCTCATGTTGTTTGGACAACACTTGCCACTGCTTATGCACCTCATTTACCATTTTGGATCCTCCAATTTCATATGGAACTACAAGCCATCAAAACGGGGCTCGAATTCCATTCACAAATATTTTTAATAAGGCAAAGAAAATTGCCCACCAACTTGTAGTGGCTGATTGTTCGATTTCTGACGATGATCTTATATTATATATTCTAGGTGGTTTGTCGTCCGAATATGGACCTTTTTGTACAACCATTGCGACACATGCAGAATCTATGTCTCTCGCTGATTTACTGGATCATCTTCTTTCCGACGAATGTCGTATTGCCCAGGATGTCATCATTTTCGTCTTTGCTCCAGTAGTCCATTTGGCTCACCATAACATCATTCTTTCTACTCCTCAAGACTCCAAGCACTCATAGTAGTACCTGGTAATGGCAGTGGTCGTGGTGGCCAGTGTAGAGGTCTTAGCTCTAGATGACACAACAATAGTGGTTCACACAATTGCCAATTTTCTAGATCTAGTAGCGATCGCTGCTTTAACCAAAATTCTCATGGTAACTACAATTATGGTTCTGCTCCCAGTAATTATAAACCCTTTTCCAAACCTATTTTTCAGGTTTGCAACCGTATTGGCCATATCGCTATCTAGTGCCACAATCGGTTCAGTGAGGATTTTGAATACACTACTCCCCATGCCTCCTCTCACGCATATAACACATCCTTAGACATCTAGTATCCTAATTCCAGAGCTACCCATCACCTCACCTGTGATTTCTCCAATCTAGATTTATCCTCTAACTTCATTGGCAATGCCACTGTCCAGATTGGTAATGGGGTAGGTTTGAAAATTCACCACACAGGCTCTTCTTCATTTTGGACTCCAAATCGCCCTTTCTTTTAAAAATTATTCTGCAAGTCCCCATGTCAAACACAGTCTTCTTTCTATAGACAAATTTTATCACGATAATAATTGTTGATTTGAGTTTTCACCCATCTTATTTTTGTGTTAAGGACATCCACACAGGGAAGGTTTTACTTCGAGGCCTGAGCTCTAATGGCCTCTACCAACTTCAACTTTCTCCTGATTCAAATAAAGTTGCCTTCTTTTATGATGCAGCTAATCGATGGCACCAATGCCTGGGGCATCCGACACTTCACATAGTTCAAAAAACTTTAACAACAATTGGCATTCCTTTTGGTTTCAATAAATCCCACCCAGTCTGTGATGTCTGTTAAAGAGGAAAAAACCAAGCTATTATTTTTCCCACTTCGTCCACTCTGGTGATGCCTCCACTAGATATTATTTACTCTAATGTTTAGGGTTCTGCCCCTGTAACTTCTTTTAGTGGCAAATGCTATTACATTCATTTTATGGGTGTTTTTTGCAAATACACTTGGTTTTTTCCGATCTCTAATAAAAATTATGTTTTGCCATGTTTCATTAAGTTTCAAACTTTGGTTGAAAATTTATTTTCCATCCGCATTAAGTATTTGCATAGTGATTGGGGTGGTGAGTATCGCATCGTATCATCATATCTCACCAAATGTGGTATTAGCTATTGTATCTCTTGGCCCCAATCTAGGGCTGTCAAAATTTGATAGGACATGATTAACTAACACAAATCGACACAAAGTTAACGGGTTTGGGTGAAGCTTTGTCAGGTTCGGGTGGTAAATGGGTGAACTTGCTAGATCCGATTAATTAAAAGGTCATGTTCGAGTAAGATATGTCAATCCGTTTATTACTCGTTTAAATAAAATTAACATAATAATTAATAATTATTCAAAATTTTTTGTAGAGGAACCCACAGTACACCACACAAAATATATAAGCCCAAAAAAAAGCCCTTTTCCAAACCCTAACACTTTTTCACTCAAATGAGGTATGTCTGCCTCCAACCTCCTCTCTCTCTCTCTCTCTCTCTCTGAAGCATGAAGTGAAACCTGTCCTCCCCGACTGAANCAAACCCTAACACTTTTTCACTCAAATGAGGTATGTCTGCCTCCAACCTCCTCTCTCTCTCTCTCTCTCTCTGAAGCATGAAGTGAAACCTGTCCTCCCCGACTGAATCTCCCACTCTCTCTGGCAAGTCTCGAGAACTTCTGATATCTTTCCTTCGATTTCAACCACAGATTTTGGGTTCTCTTTGTCCCTCGTTAGATTTTGTGTATGTATTGTATGTAGATTTTATGTATGTAGATTCAAATTTTCTATTCTCATTTGGCTAGTTAAAGGCTTCAAGAACATGACGAAAACATATTTTCATTTGGTATTGGTGAACTAAAAAGGTTAAACTAGTGGTGGGTGGTTAACGTGTTAACCTTACCTGACTCTACTCAACACGACTCATTTAAAATTAAATGGGTTAAACAAGTTGTGTTGTTTTAATGGGAATATTAAACAATACATGTTCATGTTGAAGTTTTTCACCCGTTTATTAAACGGGTCATATACGGGTTTACTTATTTTTCATTCATCACCTGTTTGACCCGAAACGTAACCGTTTAACCTGACACGGTTGATACCTCTACTCCACACCCACCAACAAAATGGGGTGGTTGAATGAAATATTGTCACATAGTGGGCACTACTCTTGCTCTTTCAGCCTATGCCCTAATTCCATTTACATTTTGGGATTTTTCTTTTGAGATGGCAACATACCTTATTAATCGACTGCCATCCAAACTCCTTCGCAATCTCACCCCTTTAGAGAAATTGTTTAACAAAACACCTAAATATGATTTTTCTCAAGGTCTTTGGATGTGCTTGCAATCCTTGTCTTCAGCCTTATCGCCAACACAAGTTTGATTTTTGCTCCACTCAGATATAGTTTTCAACATCATGGATATCAGCGATTTAACCAGCTATAATAGAAAATATAGATAGCTCATAATTTTAATTTTGATGAATCTATATTCCTTTTTACGGCTTCTCTATCCAGCCCATTTCACCTGCCAGTCTTCTCGATGGGTTTACTGCCTCCTCTACCATTGGTTTGACCACTTCAAACCACTTCTCTTGCAATCAATCCCTCTCAATCTGAGGTATCATTGACCTTCCATGCTACAAGACACCATAACAATGCAACCTACAAATCTGCCCCACACATCTCTCCATCCGCCTGTTCCAGCCATTGTTCTAGTCACACTTGTTCTACCAACTGCTCCTAAGGTACGTGTTGAAAAATCAAATTTTTCTAGAACTCAGATGGCAAAATAGACTTCATCGGAGGATTCATTAGGGGTGTCCATGGGCTAAGTAGGGTCGCGCCTGGGTAGTGTAAGCCCAAGCCTTTTCCCAAATGAGTTACTGGACAGGCCGGGTAGGGGTAGGCTACCCACAACCCAATCTGCGAGTCTATTGGGCGGGCTTGCCCGCGGGCTTTTTTATAAATAACTTCATATAAAAATAATGAATATTTTTGTAACTTAATATTTTTGTAAATTATATTTTTGAATCAAAAGTAAAGTTAAAATGGATAAAAAAATAATAATGAATAATTTGATTTTTAATTAGGGGATGAAACACATCCAGTAAAATGAATACATCCCAACTAGGTTGACCCCTACTCACTTATCTATCATTTGCATTGCACTACCCTTTAAAACTTGTATGCTTAATACATAAAAAAGGAAATAATATATTATTAATAGTATCTAAATTTTTAAAACTTCAAATTTTGGCATTGAAAAACTTATTTCAAAATTTCAAATTTAATGGTCTAAATGTTTAATTTGTTTCGAATGAAGGGTGGGCGGGCTCTTGGGCCGGGTTTTAACAAGTTTTTTTGAGCGGACTATTGGGCTGGGCTTTGAGCTTAGTAATGGGTTTGGGGACAAACCCAAATTTTTCTTTTTAAGGATATTGGGCTCGGAATAAAATTGAATCGGTTAAAATTGAACGTGTGACACGATATGGGCCAAGTATTCATAAGTATATAAAGTTCTTGACACCAAAGGAAAAGAAAAGAAAAGAAAAGCCAAATTTGAATTTTCTTGTCACAATCTAGCAAAATCCTGGCGGTGACTCAACTCGAATCAAGTTTTAAATTTGCTCACAACGATGAGGGCTACACATGGTTCCCAATCTCATCTAATTATGATATCTTTCAAAAATTAGAATTTTGGCTCGGGATTAAATCAAGGCTTGGGGAATCTAGATTCAGGTTTTCTTAGGAGTTCTATTATATTGGCTCATGCTACAAGAGTTTGAGTTTTCCATATTTAAATGTAATTTCAACCTAAAAGATGACATATGAAATGGGTAGGTTAGGGGTGTGTCTCACTTGTTAGCTCTTGACTAGTATAACTAGTGGGTCAAATATATGATTTATAGTTAATCTTTTAATTAATAAAATTATATTCTGATTAACTTGGTGTAAGTTAATGCTAGCGGTTTAAAGTATGTTAGTTGTACATTAGCATGACTTGATGTTTTAATGACATATCAAGTTTAATAGAATTATTAGTTTGTTATGTGATTATGAGATAATATGTATGTTAAACGATCATTTAGCATATGATTAGTGTGGTGGAATTGTGTTTATGTTTATAAAATTAATAAACATGTTACCATGTTGGAAGTGATGAGCTTGCTGGTGTGCCCTCTAGGTATTTATTTAAATGCTTAAGTGAATACAAATATGTTAGTTGATTTAATTATCTTACATAATATGTTTGAAATGGTGCTGAAAATGTCGTTATATTGTATTTATTGTACAATTAACATTGTAAATGGTATCGAAGGCAATCACACATTGCATTACATTATGCATAGGTTACACTACAATAATGGGCGTTGATATGAGTGGTTGTGTGTGCCTGATATGAAATCAATCACCTTATAGGTAAGTTGACCGTGGGCTCCGAAAAGTTGCACCAAGTTCTAGATGAGTCGCACGAGAAATTAAGTAGGTAAATGTGTCGAGATATANTCCTGATATGAAATCAATCACCTTATAGGTAAGTTGACTGTGGGCTCCGAAAAGTTACACCAAGTTCTAGATGAGTCGCACGAGAAATTAAGTAGGTAAATGTGTCGAGATATAGCAATAAGGGCTAGATTCTTCCTTGGGTGAAAGAACCGATTACTTGGTTTATACACTTCCCAGCGGTGAAATTTTAGAAAAGTGTAATGGCGAAAACGGAACCGCAGGTGAGATGTCATGAAAATCTATTGATAGTGTGGTGTCCTTTTGGTGAAATACTATAAATCATCGCCCCACAAAGACACAAAAAATGAATTAATTAGTTATTGAGTGTACATAACACCAATGACAGTGGCTTGAAATGTCCGGATACATACGCATGAAATTGCATATCTTGTGGGAGCCCGGGATAGGGCTCGGTGTTGGTATTGCATGCATGAGTCTCATCTCAAATCATGACATATTTATGGTATTTGTTCATGATAGATTTGTTTGAATGAATGCATGAAATGATTGTTGCGTGTGACATTTCATAAGTATTTGGGTTGGGAGGTATTCTCTATAGGAGTTACCCTATTGAGCGTTAACTCACCCTTTATGGGAATATTTTTCAAGTATTGCACGGGCTTTCGCCGAAGGCCCTTCTATGGGCCCACTTTGACAACAAAACTGGACTGTGACTCTTATTTTGATGTTATAGTCCCTTGTATATGTTTACTTTTAGCCTTGAATAATGTTTTAAACAAAAACTTATTTTATATTAAAAATACATTTATATAGGACTCTTTTGGGACATTTATTCATTTATGAATGAATGTACGTAGAGGCGATGATAATGGTAGTATCTGATACTATGCGATTGAGTATGGATGAATGGACCCGGTGTGATCAATGTTGTATGATTACACAGGTTGTGTTTTGGGTAGAACTCCCCATACAAAGAAGACTTTGCCCGTATTTTGTTAAGTTATGAATCTTGGTAAATAGGGTATAACGGAGTAGTATCAAGTTATCCGGTATTCAGTGGTATTCTGCAGGTTGTTGGGTGATCAACGGATTAAACAAGACCCCCTAAAATTGGAACGTCACACCTGTTCCTACTCACCCAATGGATACTCACTCCAATGATGGTACTCGACATTCTAGAGTGCTAAATATTTCAACCAAGTTCCCTCTTCCACAGTGTTTGGAATTTCTAATAGATAAAAGCAGATATAGTTAATCGAAAGAGTTGACGGAGTCTTGCTTTAATCCGTCTTACCATTCATGACTTAGGAAGGAAAATAGTAAGGGATGACTTCTTATCCATCATCTTTTATGAGTGAAACAATGAGCTCGATGACTATTTTGATTTTAGCCAAAGGCCTTTTGATTGTTATAGTCTCTCGCTTGGACTCTTTCTTCAAGTTTCGCTTGCTTTTTTTCATTTTGATAGGAGTGGGTGTTTGCTGCTCGTCACTCTGTTGACCTTGGACAATATTCCCACTTACATAACTATGTCTACCTGTTATCTATTTTTGTGGGCAGCTATGGCAACACAGCTAAATTCCTTGATTCAGAATGGAACCTAGACATTATAATCTAACCCACCGAAAGCCAACATTTTGGGTTGCAAATGGATATTTCACATCAAACACAAGGCTGATGACATAATCAAATGCTACAAAACACCTTCAGTCCCGTCATTAAACCAATGACCATTCACACCATCTTAATTCTAGCCACTTGTCGTGATTGGTCTATTCGCCAGCTTGATGTTCAAAATGCATTTCTTTAGCCACTCTTAATGAAGTTGTCTTTATGAAATAACCTCCTGGACCCGTCAACTCTCAATATCCCAACCATGTGTGCTGTTTGTAGAAGTCCCTTTATGGTCTCAAGCAAGCAACCCGTGCTTGGTTTGACCGCTTGAACACTTTTCTCATTGATCAAGGTTTCACCGCATTCAAAATAGATCCTTCACTATTTATTAGAATTACATCTTGCTCGACCTTGTATGTACTAATTTACGTGGATGACTTCATTATCACAGGAAGGTCCCCCATGTCCATCCAATCTTTGATTCACATACTTGAAAAATAATTCTCCATCAAAGACTTAGGTCCTCTACATTTTTTCTTGGGCATTAAGTTTGTCCACACTTCAAATGGGCTTCTTCTCAATCAAGGCCAATATATTGTTGATCTCCTCAAATTAGCGCACGTGGATTGCGCAAAGCCCATTTCCAATCCCTTCTCCCCCACTACCACTTCATCTCCATGACGGTGATTAATTTTTGGATGCAACCTAATACCGAAGCCTTGTTAGCATACTTCAATACATCACCGTCACGCAGTCGGATATCTCTTACTATCAGCGTTTTGAAAAACGGCCGTTATGTAACGGTATCAAAGGCCAGCGATACCGTTACACCCCGACATAATGGCCAAAAAAAAATTCACACCCGTAACGGGCGTTACGGTGGCGTAATGGGTGTTATATTCCGTTATTCGGCCGTTACACTTCAACAACCATGGATTTTTTACTAGAAAATCATAAAATCAAAGAAAAAATTAGAGAAGAATAGAAATGTGTAAATTTGGTCCCTCTTCAACGGCATCAACTTCTAAACCACTCATTTGCTACTTTGAGTGGAGCTTTAATTCTTACATAGATTAGCCTATGGTGGAAGAGAGAAATGTCTCTTCTGTTTAAGATAGTGCTATTTGGGGCAGATGAACAACAGAGAAAAGTGGAGGAAAAGAGATAAGTTTTAGGATTTAAATAATGATTATGAAAAGACTAAGTTGCCCTTGTTGTCAGATATTCTTTAAATTGATAGCCAGCCCAAATGTAAAAAATGGGTCTAGCTTGGCCCAATGAAATTAATAGTCAGATTTTTTATTTTGTATTTTGGAAATATTTTTCCATCTTTTAGGAATGTATATCCATAATTAAAAAAGAAGATTCTACATCTCAATTGGCTATGATTTCTAAATTTTTCCAAAAAAATTTAAGTGGATTGCCTTTAATTAAAAGTCTTGTAAAAACTCTTATCACGTAATTACTAAATGATAAATTTATATAATATTGTTTATGATACAATAAAATGTATAAAGTATCACAGAAGGTCTATATTTGCAAAAGCTTAGAACTAAAAATGCATAAATTATTTTTTTACAGAAGGTGTGAATGAAAACAAAAATTTCACGATCTCAGCTTCCGTTATTATAATATAACGGCCGTTTCATCATGCGTCCGTTATATCGTTACTGTTACCGGCAACCGTTACCGTTATTCATAACCTTGCTTACTATGTTAACAAAGTTTGCCAATACATGCATAAACCAACCAATGCACACTGGAAGCTTGTAAAACGAATACTTCATTACTTGAAGACAACCATAGAAAATTTTCTTCCTANCGGCCGTTTCATCATGCGTCCGTTATATCGTTACTGTTACCGGCAACCGTTACCGTTATTCAGAACCTTGCTTACTATGTTAACAAAGTTTGCCAATACATGCATAAACCAACCAATGCACACTGGAAGCTTGTAAAACGAATACTTCATTACTTGAAGACAACCATAGAAAATTTTCTTCCTATTCAATGCCACTCATCCACCACCATCACTGTCGGCTCTGATGTGGACTGGGCTGGCTGTCTTGACGAACAAAAATCTACAAGTGGCTATGCCATCTTCTTTGGTCCAAATCTTGTCTCTTGGTCATCTCGCAAATAACGCATCATCGTTCGCTCTAGCATTGAAGTAGAATATCAGGCTCTATCTGATACTACTACCAAATATTTTTGGCTATAATCTCTACTTCAAGAACTTCATGTTCCATAGCCTATACGCCCCCACCTTGTGGTGTGACAATGTCAGTGCCACTTTCCTAACCGCTAATCCAGTCTTCACAACTGCATGAAGCGTATTGAAATAACATTTCACTTCCATCGTGATAATGTGGCAAAGGGAAATCTCGAAGTCAATTTTTTGTCAACTAAGGACCAAGTAGCTGAAATCTTCAATAAATCGCTTTCTACACTATGTTTCCAATTCCTTCGGGAGAAGCTCAGCTTACTTCATGGCACCGTTCGGTTGCAGGGGGTGTATTAAAGATAGAGATTAAAGATAAGGATGAGTATCAACCAACTATATCATATCTCTCTGTGATTCTCCAAAGTTGCCATAGAATACAATCCAACCTTCCAAGATTTGTACTCATCTCTATATTTCTGTCATTCTAGAAATGTATTAGTAAGTGTAGATTAAATGTGTGAGGAAATTTGACATTTTTCAAGTTCTTTCATGCGCACACCCATCCATAAGTTTTTAGCATTTTTGTATGAGAAGATTAGTGGGTCGAACTGAAGCTAATTTGCATCAACAATATAGTACTGATGACTAATGATGGATGTAGAGGGACAGTTGGGAGGAAGATAAGCCCTCCAAAGGGTTGGAAAATCCGCTTGCATGTTATCATTCAGTGTAATACCCAAACTTTAGGGTCGTCTTTATTTTAATTTTCCAAAAAAAATGTGTCTATCCCCTAGACTAAGTTTTTTGTTTACATCTCTGTTTGGTGACACGCCAATGGATGAAATTTGTGAAGTTTGTAACTCTCGGGGAGAGAGTCACAATCGGTGGTGCAATAAACAACATAACTACGAGGAAAGCACGTGAAGTTTTATACATGAAAGTGAAATTTTTAGAGTGTTTTATGGCTTAATAGCATCTTCAGAGCACCAATATCTAAAGAGGTGAAGATCCATTTACCTCAAAAGGTGTTAAACATAGAATGATGATCTTTGGTACAGCTTCATCTCTTTTTGCTATCAGCTTACTGAGAACTTAAACCAGATCATTTAAGGACATGACTGAAAATCTATCTGCTATCCAACTAAAGCATGTATCTATAGAGCAAAGATCAAAATTTAATTTTTTTGTAATCGAACTGATATAATATTTTCTATTTTTCAGGAAATTGAATGAATCATTGAAATTTCTATGTATTTCAAGATATTTTGAAATTTTTGTAGGTGTTTCAACTAATATTTTGTAAATAAATTTTTGAATTTTTTTCTTGTTTCTATTCTACTCCTAAAATGTTCTTTAAATGTTTTTGGTTTCAAGCGGACTAAAATAGATCACCGAAATATAATTTTAATCCTTACTTTGGGGTGCATTTGGCTTGGGTGAAATGAAAATCGATCAGTATTGGATGAGACCTAAATAAATTGTGTTCAAACATTCTTGTTCAATTATTTGGTTTCATATGTTTAATTATCATAATGAACATTACACTCCGTATCTAGGTTGTGTTTGACATGACTTCTAACAATAAAAAAGTCTATTATATGAATAATACATTGTGCATTTATGTACACACTAACATATATGTTAAAACCAAAAAAAGGGGGTTAATTGCCAAAAATCCCCTTGTACTTAGGGTGGAAGCAGATAATCACCCTCAATTGTGAATTTTTTACTATCCCTTGAATTCGTGATCAAAATGTAAAAGTGGCAGAATCCATCAATTTTAACTAAGTGTGACGTATATGCTCCAATAATACACGTAAAATGCTAGGCCAACCCAAATCAATGACCAAAACTATTATCACTTCTTCCTCTAGTGTCTCTACCACCATCAATCTTCAAGTCTCTATAGAAAGACCACCACCTCCATCACAATACGTTGACCCCAAACGAGCCAAAACCCACCACCCCCCTCTGTCATCTTTGAGTCAATATAGCATCCTCTCCAATGGCATAATCGTTTCCAAAATCAACATACAATCAAAACCAATTTGAAACTCATGCTACTGTTGGTTTATATTCGTCAACAGGCTCCACCAAATTCAAAGAACTTTGTGTATAGAGATATGTATGTATATGTGTGTGTATGTGTGTGTGGAGGTATATATATCTATATAATAAAGTAGAACGCAATTTGAATCCAAAAGACAAAGAGAGGTCTAGATCGTTTTGAGACAAAACATAAACACATCCAACGAACAATATAATTTAAACATAAAAGACGATTAAGATCATCTCAAAAAATTTGATCTAACGGTCTATAGTGAATACTGAATTTTTTTTCCCACCTAGCAACATTTCCTTTTTAAATTTTGATTATGTAATCCTAATTGATTGTTTGAATTTATTTTTTCCAGTTCAAAATTTTGAATAAGTCTTTCTTCTCATATAAAACTCTAGACTCCTATCGCTTATGTATCTCTCTCTCACTCATACGATGTCTCTCTTTCTCCCTCCCTCAGTCTTCTCTCTTAGTCACGCCTCTTTTCGCTCTCTCTCTACGCAGAAAACACACATAAAAACACTCACACACACAAACCATTGCTGACTCTCTCTCCACTGCTCATACCACTCGGACTGTCTGCTGTAATTCTTTGCTGGTCCAATTGATTCCAAGTACATGCTGAAACTCTCTATTTCTCTCTCGCTGAAATTTCTGAGTTTTGCGAACCAGTGGGAAATGCCATAGGTGTTGCAGAACATAGGAGGTTTGAAACCCCCATCCAGAAGAAGGGCCTTCAAATTATTGTCATGGTTCTTTCTATGGCTATGGTGAGCAATTAAGGAATCATTCCACTCTGCCTCGCGTCACAGCCTCCATCAAGGTGCAGTCGCTACAATGGTTCACAAATATGCCCACCCCATGTTTGATAATATGCTTCAAGAAATCTTCCCTTTTTGAAATTGGGATTGATGGTTTTTTTTTGTTTGTTTTTGTTGCTCTGCTATAGGAAAACATTGTTCGACTTACAAAGAGTTGGAGTAATTTCACAAAACTCACAATTATTGTTAATGTATAAACTTGAGATCTTTGAAAATGTCATGTTTTTCATCAAAATTTACGTATGTTATTTGTGAAATGAGACTGACCATTTTCTACGTTTTTCAAACCTTGTTAGAGTTTAGGAGGATTTTCCTACAGTGCTTAGTGCTCACCCCCTACTAATAATATTTTTTTTTTTAGATTTCGTGCTAGAGGAAGATCCCGACATTGACGGGCCGGTAAATTGGGAGTTTCCACCAGAGGGTAACCTAGATCCCGAGGTGGACATCTAGAGCTATAGTTTATTTTTGTGCTAGACTAGAGAATTTATTAACGATCATGTATAGTCTAGTATTTTGTTTATTCCGCTGCTAAGTTTGAGTGTAATTTTTTTGGAATGTAAGTGTCATAGCTTGACCTATTCTTTTGGGATGATATGGTGGATATTACATGTGGTGAATGAAATTTTATTATTTGATTGGTAAATGGACCCGGTGTGGTCAATGTATTATAATTGTACAAGTTGTGTTTTGGGTAGAGTTCCCCGTACAAAGAAGACTCTGCTCGAATTTTTTAAAATTAAGGAGCCCTAGTTTTTGGGATGTTATAGATTATTGTGAGATCCTGGTGTCCCACATCGATTAGGGAGGGGAAAGTTGTTGGACTTATTAGTAAGTCCCTCGCCTTACATGGCATAAGGCCTTTTCCCAGGGGTACTAGGAGGAATAAAGTCGTGAGGGCCAGTGGGCCTAAAGCGGAAAACATTATGCCATGTGGAGGGTGAGGTGTTACAAGTGGTATCAGAGTCGACCCTCGCCTCGATTGAGTATGAGCCCCTGCCGTACTCGCGTGCATGTGGACGGCAGGTAGCTGGCGAGCTGCTGCATGGGGATGTGCAGCCCTAAGGGGGTGGATTGTAAGATCCTGGTGTCCCACATCAGTTAGGGAGGAGAAAGTTATTGGGCTTATTAGTAAGTCCCTCGCCTTACATGGCATAAGGCTTTTTTTCCAAGGGTACTAGGAGGAACAAAGTCGTGAGGGCCAGTGGGCCTAAAGCGGACAATATTATGTCATGTGGAGGGTAGGGTGTTACAATTATTGTCTTTGATTTTCTAGTCCCCCAAAAAAATAAAATAATAAAAGAGATGAAAAAGCTCATGTCACACTTTGCTTAATCTTTTTTATGCCATGCTTTTACCAGATAGGAGCACTCAAGAAATTAGTTGAAGAGGGTAAAATAAAATATATCGGTCTGTCTGAAGCTTCACCTGATACAATCAAAAGGGCGCATGTTGTTCATCCAATAATAGCTATACAATTGGAATGATCCTTGTGGACTAAAGATGCAGAGGAAGAGGTCATTTCCACTTGCAGGTGAAGCATCTTGCTTGTGCCAAATGCTAACTATTATGTTTAGGAAGTGATGAGCATTTCAAGTTTCTAAGTTCACTAATCTTATAAATTTTCAGAGAACTTGGCATTGCAATAATTCCCTATAGTCCTTTAGGAAAGGGCTTCTTCACATCAAGTCCACAGATGGTTGAAAAATTGCCAGAAAATGACTTCAGACAGGTATATAGATCTGATAAAATTCTCTCTTCACCATTATTTTGAGGTTAATTAATATTCTGTTAGGAGCATTGATCTTTGTGGTTTCATGAAGTTTCTTCTTCTATCTTAAAAAATGATTCGTTGACATAATGAGTCACCGTTGTAGTTCTTATGCTAAATTGTGCGTCTATTTTTTGTTGACTGTGCCAAGGTTCCAACCCGAGAATGTCGAGCATAACAAAAAGTTGTACGAGCAAGTTAATGTAATAGCAACAAGGAAGGGATGCCCTATATCACAGCTAGCATTGGCATGGGTCCATCACCAAGGGGATGATGTTTCTCCCATACCCGGCACCACCAAGATCGAAAACTTCAATCAGAATGTCGGAGCTTTATCTATAAAATTGACACCCGATGAAATGGNATGATGTTTCTCCCATACCCGGCACCACCAAGATCGAAAACTTCAATCAGAATGTCGGAGCTTTATCTATAAAACTGACACTCGATGAAATGGCTGAGCTTGAATCTATTGCTACAACTGATGCGGTGAAGGGTGAAAGGTATCCATCTGCACACATGGCTTTCACTTGGAGATTTGCAAATACTCCTCCTCTGTCCTCTTGGAAAGCTAAATGAGGATGATCTTCTAGATGTGTGCTAATACTGCCTTACTACTTTTGATGAAATTCTATCTACTTGTGTCTTGAGAATGTTAAAGTTTTGAGATTGCATCCTAAGTTAGAACTATGTTATTTTGATGAATAAAGATGAGCCACTTATTGCTTTTTTCATCTTGTCCGATTAGTAAATTTGATTGTTCATACTATCTTTAATTTAGCTCCATTATTTTTTTTTTCCAAAGATCTTGTTACATCTGAAAATTCACTTGAAGAAATCAATGGTTTGCATTCTATTCGACATAGAAGTCTATCTTCTAGAAATTGCATTAAAAAATGATTCATCTTGTATAAAATGAAATTCTCTCCTATGATCGATATTTGGGATGAGTTTTATTACCAACGAGTTAGCCGAGTGCATTAAGACCGACCGATTTCAATTGAGAATTTCAACCCGAGTGCATTCTATTGCATAACATCTATATAATATTACAGTTAGGAAGTTTAATTCTCAACTTATAAAGCACAACAATAGTAAAAATTGATCTAGTTTTTATCTTATTTATATTTATTCATATATATCTATACTACTTTATAAATGTCAACATTTGTAAAAAAAAATTTAATTTTGTATTTTTTTTCTAATTATTATTACATATTTATTTCCTTCATATTTAACTATCAATTTCTTTTGGACTCTTTATTTGACTTCAAAAATCTTTTGAACTCGTTATAATCAATATTTATCTATCGATCTATCCATACAAACTTGTGATTTTTTATTTTCNGTCAATTTCTTTTGGACTCTTTATTTGACTTCAAAAATCTTTTGAACTCATTATAATCAATATTTATCTATCGATCTATCCATACAAACTTGTGATTTTTTATTTTCTTCCTAATTATTATTATAAAGTTAATTATACCCACATACTTATTTTCATCCAATATTTTTTTAATAACTATTTGGTTTCCAATTTCTTTTTGAATCTTTTATAATAGTATATGACTTTGAAATTCTTTTGGACTCATTCTAATCTTATATTAATATCTATATATATACTACTTATAAATGTTGTGAAAAAATTTTAATTTTCTATTTTATTCTTAATTATTATCATAATATCAATTATACACCATATATCTTTATTAATGTCATTCTTTTTTCCTTTTATGTCCTATTAACCTACAAATTTTATTAATTTAATTATAAATATAATTTAAATTTTTTTATAAAAAATATTATTTAAATATGTTCACGTACAACGTACATCGTGCATTGTTAGTTTGATCAAATAGTACAAAATTCATCCCAAATATTTGTCCCTGCTCAAAAATACTATTTTCTCAGTAAGACGTCTAGCGTCAAATAACTCAATCAACACAGTCGTCAATGTCAGACAACTCCATGAATCCACACCTACTTCTCTATTTTCTCTCTCATACCTCTTTTAGTTTATCTATATTCACTTTAATTTTAAAACACGAAATTAAAATAAATAAATTATTATTTAAAATATAAACATTGCCCGATCCATGCTTGATTTTTGGTATTGCAGAATGTCTTCAGACACAAGATTATTGCCATTGAGTGTATATGATAGGAAACTACTAAGGGATAAGTATGAGATTGATTGTATTTTGAATCGGGGTTGTTTAAAATTAAAATTCTATTTGTAGATAGGAACTAATTTGAGTTAAGTTGAGTTGAACCTACTCTAGTTGAGTTACACGTCGCTTTGATTTGGTTCATTTATAAAAATTAAAAATAAGCTTAAATATCTAATCAAGTTGAATTAATTCTATAATCTAAATAAGTTGAAAGAAGTGAAACCGAGTCAATTCAAAGATCGAATTTAAGTTGCTCAGATTGTTTAATAGTCCCAAGTATAAAAGTGATGAAATCAAAGGGATCAGTGGAGGTGATTGTAGAAAACTCTTCAGATTTTGAATAATGATGGGTACAAGGAACTTTACATTTTCAGGTAAAAATGAACAATGATGGGTACGAGGAACTTTACATTTTCAGGTAAAAATGAACAACAATCGCAAGGTTTATGTGGTTGAAGTAACGCATAGTTTTTTTTTTTTTTTTTTTTTGGGAGGGGAGGGGGAGGAGAGAAGGGGACTTGAGATCTCAAGAAAAAAAAATCTTCATAAAATAAGGAGTACTATTGGATCAAAGGTCTATTGTGCATAGCTTTTCATTAGTCGAAGACTTGGTATATTTTGTTAGTGATGGTGCCAAACTGATGTGAGTGAATAGAGTGCGTGGGACCAATGGTGAAGTTAGGCTGTCAACTTCGTAATAACAGTGATGAAGTGTTTCTTAGGGGATAGGGGAATTTGCACAGTTGAAATATAGTGGTTCACCGGCTCTAGAGCTGGACTAATCCACTTTCAAATTTAGGTTTTTGCTTCTTTTCTTCTCTACTGATTATTTGAATGTAATACAAGACAGTGCACAAATCCGATTATGGTTCTTCTTTTTTTTTCCACCTCTCTCAATGAGGTGTTACATAGTATTTATAAGGCTGCCCCTTATTCCGTGAGATTTCAGCCGAGATCTTTGCCCATTATACATGGGATCCTCCTTGACTTTAGAAGAGAATCTTAGTTGGTTGAGAGTTTCATGCATGGGGCCCAATTTTCGCAGTCATCCAGCTGTTTCCTGGTCGGTTCAGCTACGATCTTCCCAAGGGGAGATCCACCCCTAGTTCTCTGAATTCCTCGTATCTTTCCTGACCTCCTGACCTGAGCTCACAGTTAGGGCTTGTTTGAGGTATCATTAGTTGCCCCCCAGCCCCTAGTTCAAGCGGACTTGGGCAGGGGTTGAACTGTTTTTTAAACCAAGCAGGATCTGCACATGGCTGACCTTAGCCTGCACGTGAGTTAGGCCTTTTTGACGATTTTCAGCAATCATGGCTTCCTTGTTTCCCATGCACATTTCGGTCCACGTCTCTCAGCCTTTAAATGCTTAAACGACTATCTGAACCACCCTATTCCACTGTTCAACTTCTCTGCTGCTTCTTTCCTCTTGCGATTTCTTAGCTTTCCGATTTGGAATTCTCTGATTTCTCGTTCAAGATTGAGTTTTGTGGGTTCGATTTGAAGATTCGCATTGCCCTCTTTCTTCCATTTCGCTCTAAGCTGCTGTTCGTTACTCTTTCCCACCTAGGTACGCCCTTTTGTCCCTTTTTAATCTTTTCTCGTTCTGGATCCCTCAAATTCGAGGTGGCCATTGCATTTCTGGGCCTTTCGATTCTTTTACTTTTGGAATCAAAATTATTGCTTGTCTCCTCTCCCCCACTTCGTGGACTGGTCTTCTATTGTGCGAATCCTTGTTGTTGGAAGCTATTGCGCTGACCCTAGAGTTATTAGGGAGTGCTTAATCAGTATTCCTCCTCTCTACCCTTCTTTCAGTTTACCTTTCTCCTATCTAGTCATGTCTACTCCTTCTAGAGTTACACGCTCCTCTGCTTCTCTCTTGGGGGAAAGGTCTGCCAAAGAGGACACTGATTTAGGGGGATGTAGGCGAGAAAATTGATAATTTTTTCGGTGTGGATGTTATCGATGCCGAGGAAAATACTGAGGAACCATCCCCATCGTCTTCTTCTGTGCCCCCTAATCCTAACAAAGGTAAGGGCAAGGTGAGTGGAATATGAGTCTCTGACAGTGCAACAGACATAGAGGCTGCCTTTAGGCATGCTGAGCTCGTAGGACCTAGTGACGTTAACTCTTCTCACGTGAGAATTCTCAGTGCTCGTTACGATTTTCCTCCTAGTGTCCAACCCTAGTGTCTAAATAAATACACCTCATACGTTACCCAAGTTCACAAGAGAGTATGTTTCTTTGCGGCCGCTTTTGAGAATGGTCTTCGCTTCCCTATGCATTCCTTCATCAAGAGTGTTTTGTAACACTTCAATGTATGCCCTGCTCAGCTCTCTCCTAATTTTTGGGGTGTACTTGTGGGTCTTCTTGTTTTATTCAAGGTTCATGGACTCGGGGTCCCCAACCTTTCCTTACTTGTGGATCCTTTTAATGTCAAGCTCACCTCATCAGAGGGTTTCTTATATATCTCCAAGCGAACCACGGCTAGGTAGATCATTACTCACCTCCCAAGCTCCCATGAGGGTTGGAAGAAACAATTCTTTTTTGTTGGGGGCACCAATTGGGAGTACAACCCTACTGACAGGACTGATACTCTGGGTATTCCTAGAACTTGGTCCGCCCCTGATAACTTAGGTGAGCCCTTGCTCGAACTGGTTGAGCTCTGGTTTGGGAATCGTTGAGTCACCTTTTGACCTTTGCTCTCCTTGTGTTGCTTTTCAGGTATTCGACCAGAGCTCAGTGTTGAGGACGAGAGGGTAAAGCAAAAATTGGAGAAGTGCAATCCAGAGAAGTACTCCGAGCTCATCAAGCCCTAGGTCTTAGTAACACAGGAATTCAGTCCTCCTGAGGTATCGATAGAAGCTCCACTCCCTATCTCAGTTGTTAGGCCTGAAGACATAGAATGTAACACTTTCTGAGTTGGTTCTCTTGCCTTCCTTTCTTTTTTCTCTCTCCTGTTTAACTTGCTCGGTCCAGATCTTCCAGGCTCCTCCATAATGAAATCTACCTCTGAGGAACTCTAGGCTAAAGTTGACCTACTGAAGAAGAGTAGGAAAAGTGGCAAATAGAAGGCCGATACCAACTCTGGAAGCAGCCCTGTTGACAGAGCTAAAGTGAAAAAGCTGGGAGTGTCCTCTTCTCCTGCCTTGAGCAAGGGAGGACAGACTTCCTTATCTGAATCCCTGGCCCCTTCTCCTCTTTAAAGGGCCCAGTTTGCCCCCTGAAAGACTTCCGAGCCAGGGCTGGCTTCCCCCTACCTCTTCTGAGGTTGAGGGAGCATTGAGGCTGATTACTGGAATCAAGCCAGACTTTGCACCCCTCGGACCGCCTGAACAACCAGACTTTGCACCCAGCTTCCTCTCCGGAGTCCCAAAGTCGAAAGAAGGGAGGGCCAGGAGACTGATGAAGACTCCTTATTCGACAATGCTGAGTTGGCTGCTAGGGTCATTTCATTCATTCTCCCTGAATCCGATATTCAGAGGGCCTCTACCATGTCTCATAAGGCCTCTTTCTGCTCAGTTTTCCAGGGAGCAGCCACTATAAGTATTTTCACACTCGTTCTTAGTTCGACGCGGTTGAATTGTGCTGATCTATGTTTGTTTCCTCCTTCTTCTTTTTTTGTCCACAAATGACTCTTCACTTGAAGAACTTGATGGGCAGGGCGATCTTCGGAGGACTCTGCCAAAGCTTTGAAGACATACAAGTTTAAGATCGTTAAGCTAACCTTTGACAATGAGAGCCTCAGAGCTCAGGTGCAAAATCTCGAGCAGCAAATGGAGAAGTAGGCCTCTGACTACGAAGGTCTTCAAGCTGCTAACGATAGGGCTGAGGAAAGAGAGAAGAAGGTCAGAGATGAGCTGGGGATGACTAGAGAAGAGCTGCTACTCAAAACCAATGCTTGGAACAAAGCTAGCCAGGAAGCCTTCGATGCTCGAGGCTCCCTCGAAAGCCTTAGGAAGGAGTATGGTATACTGGCTGAGGCGAACGAGAGCNAGAAGGCCGATACCAACTCTGGAAGCAGCCCTGTTGACAGAGCTAAAGTGAAAAAGCTGGGAGTGTCCTCTTCTCCTGCCTTGAGCAAGGGAGGACAGACTTCCTTATCTGAATCCCTGGCCCCTTCTCCTCTTTAAAGGGCCCAGTTTGCCCCCTGAAAGACTTCCGAGCCAGGGCTGGCTTCCCCCTACCTCTTCTGAGGTTGAGGGAGCATTGAGGCTGATTACTGGAATCAAGCCAGACTTTGCACCCCTCGGACCGCCTGAACAACCAGACTTTGCACCCAGCTTCCTCTCTGGAGTCCCAAAGTCGAAAGAAGGGAGGGCCAGGAGACTGATGAAGACTCCTTATTCAACAATGCTGAGTTGGCTGCTAGGGTCATTTCATTCATTCTCCCTGAATCCGATATTCAGAGGGCCTCTACCATGTCTCATAAGGCCTCTTTCTGCTCAGTTTTCCAGGGAGCAGCCACTATAAGTATTTTCACACTCGTTCTTAGTTCGACGCGGTTGAATTGTGCTGATCTATGTTTGTTTCCTCCTTCTTCTTTTTTTGTCCACAAATGACTCTTCACTTGAAGAACTTGATGGGCAGGGCGATCTTCGGAGGACTCTGCCAAAGCTTTGAAGACATACAAGTTTAAGATCGTTAAGCTAACCTTTGACAATGAGAGCCTCAGAGCTCAGGTGCAAAATCTCGAGCAGCAAATGGAGAAGTAGGCCTCTGACTACGAAGGTCTTCAAGCTGCTAACGATAGGGCTGAGGAAAGAGAGAAGAAGGTCAGAGATGAGCTGGGGATGACTAGAGAAGAGCTGCTACTCAAAACCAATGCTTGGAACAAAGCTAGCCAGGAAGCCTTCGATGCTCGAGGCTCCCTCGAAAGCCTTAGGAAGGAGTATGGTATACTGGCTGAGGCGAACGAGAGCCTATGCGGTGAGCTCGAGGTGCAGAAGACAGCTGTCAAGAAGAGGGATGACATAATAGTTGAGCTGAAGGATGATGTCACCACCAAGTGGGCCTCAGGATGGCTGGTCTTTTAGCGCAAAGCGAAGAAGGCCTACCTAGACCTCGACTTTGACTTTGTCATCCCCACTGAGGAGGAATTGGAGGAGTCTGATTCAGAGGGCGATGACAACACCTTGGCTCCTGCTGCCTCTGATAGGGTTCTGGAAGGTACTGAAATGCTCACTCCTCCAGCTGTTCCAACTAATACGTTATTTTCTATTGATCTGGTAACGAGAGCTCTGCCTGAGATCAAGGCCCCAGCCTCCTTACCTGTTTTTGGCTCTTATGAGATTTCAACTGCTGCATTGCCAAAAAGGTTACCTGGTGAGCTGTCGAGCTCTGCCTATGTTCCTGCTGCTGAGGCTATAGTAACTTCATTGCAGGATCCTCCACCTGTTCCCTCTTCAGAAACTTAGGATCTTTAAATTCCTTTTTTTTTTTTAGCATTTGTAACTTCTATTGGGGATGTAAACTTGGTCTGCTTTCCTGACTCATCTAAATGGTAAATGCACTAGTTTTTTCCTCTTTCTCTAATTACTTTCTAACACAATCTAACTCGCTCTTTTAATACAGTCTACTCTGCTCAATACCATAACATAATCCAACTTATTTTTCAATGCAGTCTACTCTACTCTAACATAATAACACAATCCAAATTGCTCTTCAATGTAGTCTACTTTGCTTTTCTCAGATCTACTCTCATTGTTTTGTGGTTAGCTTCTTGCGTACTGCTCTGTACTTTCATTGCCTCCCATTGTTTTGAGGGGAACTGAGTTCCTCTGAAATCAAAGCNCAGAGAAGAGCTGCTACTCAAAACCAATGCTTGGAACAAAGCTAGTCAGGAAGCCTTCGATGCTCGGGGCTCCCTCGAAAGCCTTAGGAAGGAGTATGGTATACTGGCTGAGGCGAACGAGAGCCTATGCGGTGAGCTCGAGGTGCAGAAGACAGCTGTCAAGAAGAGGGATGACATAATAGTTGAGCTGAAGGATGATGTCACCACCAAGTGGGCCTCAGGATGGCTGGTCTTTTAGCGCAAAGCGAAGAAGGCCTACCTAGACCTCGACTTTGACTTTGTCATCCCCACTGAGGAGGAATTGGAGGAGTCTGATTCAGAGGGCGATGACAACACCTTGGCTCCTGCTGCCTCTGATAGGGTTCTGGAAGGTACTGAAATGCTCACTCCTCCAGCTGTTCCAACTAATACGTTATTTTCTATTGATCTGGTAACGAGAGCTCTGCCTGAGATCAAGGCCCCAGCCTCCTTACCTGTTTTTGGCTCTTATGAGATTTCAACTGCTGCATTGCCAAAAAGGTTACCTGGTGAGCTGTCGAGCTCTGCCTATGTTCCTGCTGCTGAGGCTATAGTAACTTCATTGCAGGATCCTCCACCTGTTCCCTCTTCAGAAACTTAGGATCTTTAAATTCCTTTTTTTTTTTTAGCATTTGTAACTTCTATTGGGGATGTAAACTTGGTCTGCTTTCCTGACTCGTCTAAATGGTAAATGCACTGGTTTTTTCCTCTTTCTCTAATTACTTTCTAACACAATCTAACTCGCTCTTTTAATACAGTCTACTCTGCTCAATACCATAACATAATCCAACTTATTTTTCAATGCAGTCTACTCTACTCTAACATAATAACACAATCCAAATTGCTCTTCAATGTAGTCTACTTTGCTTTTCTCAGATCTACTCTCATTGTTTTGTGGTTAGCTTCTTGCGTACTGCTCTGTACTTTCATTGCCTCCCATTGTTTTGAGGGGAACTGAGTTCCTCTGAAATCAAAGCTGCTGAAACTGCAAGTCTGCTGGCTTACTGAGCTCTTTTGAGGGGAAAGGAATTGAGATCTGACTTTGGGAGATTACCATGCTTGTGTTTAGTCGAAGAGAATATGTTGCTTGTTTGAATATTTGGGAGCTTCCTTGGAAGGTCCGTGCAGCCATACAAGCTACACTTAACTCATAAATATCCGAATGTTTGGGACCTCAAAGAGTCTTTCAGGATTGTCGAGCTCTACCATGGACCCGTAGTTAATCTCCCATGTTATATTGCAGCTTATTGCCCTGAACTTCTGCTNGCCTTGGAAGGTCCGTGCAGCCATACAAGCTACACTTAACTCATAAATATCTGAATGTTTGGGACCTCAAAGAGTCTTTCAGGATCGTCGAGCTCTACCATGGACCCGTAGTTAATCTCCCATGTTATATTGCAGCTTATTGCCCTGAACTTCTGCTGGACAGTCGAGGGCTGTTATTGCTTGAGATGGATTAGGAGTATCAAGGGAATGTTGAGGCTACTTGGTCTGGAGTCTTACGGATGTTAACCTTCTATTTTTGTACATCTGATTCTTGATCTTTTATGTTTTTGAAAATCTTAAACTAGAGCCCACCCCAAAGGGAGCATTGGATGGTGGACTTGAAATTCCTCACAGTGACAAGAGGTTTACTGGATTTGGGAAAGAGAGTAAGCAACTTGATGCTGAGGTCCATCACAAGTACATCTTTGGAGGCCATGTTGCTGCATGCATAGGAACTTTGTTAGAAGAAGAGCCTTTCTGGAAGTTTAACCCAAGGTACACATAAGGTTTTTTCGAGGAGATGTATCAGAAGGTCCACACTACCATCGAGCTGGTCTCTCTAGAAAGGCATCTTACCTCCAAAATCAGGAGTTGAGTTCTGCCTAGGCTCACCGAGTGCTGAAAATGCTTGAGGCGGATGAGGGGTAACGAGAAATGTTAAGGCTATTATTTTCTTATACTAATCCAACCTCACCACAAGAAGTCTCTTTCTCTGAGCGCTCCTAGATGCTGGCCTTGTACGAACCTCTACCAAGAAGCCCCTGCTGCCATAGGGTTTGTCTTTTGTCTTATTTTTGCTAAGTTACATAACTGCTTATGTTCCTCTTTCCCCGTCTTTCCTCCCCCTTTAGGTAACGGGGCCCAGAGCTACCATGCATACCCTTGACTGAGCTCCTAATTCCCCGGAGCTTGAAAACCCTTGGTGCAGACCTCCCAAAACTCCATTAGGGTCAGAAAAGCTTACTGACCCCCTAAAAATCTAGTTTCATTCTTGGAAGGGTTCTCCTTGTTGCTGGGTGTAAAGACTAGGGTGTGGTTGCTTCTAGTGCATCTGCTAGCTTTGCTGGGGATATGGTCCTAGTAGCTGCTTATGCTCACGAAGCCTTGTTGTGCCTTAGGAATAAAATTCCCCTTTTAGTTAGCCCAAAGAAATCTAAGAAGTCTCTTTCGGGATGTGATCCAACTGTTTAAATTATTGAATCCCATCATAACCGAGGAAATAATCCGACCTCCTAGGCTTATCCAAGGCTGTATCAAGCCTTTCTTGGCTATTTAATGGCTTATGACTGGTAGAATCTGTCATTAACTCCTCCTTTATTGTCCATATTTTATTTCCTTCTTTAAACATATTCGTTGCCTTAATTTGAAAACCCAAAGGTCTGTCGTTTTTGGGTTTAGCGTGCTTCTTGATTCTTTAATATCTTGACTTCTTGTTCTGTGGACATTCATCCCCTTCGAAAGCTTTTCACCTTTGTGATCTTCTTCCCACGTCTCCCCTTTGCCTTCCTGCAACTCAAATGGCTGCCCCAATCTCCCTCCTGTTCAGGGAACGGAGCTCCTGTGAAATTGAGTGGGAGTGAAAGAATCGTTACTTAGTGCCTTCGTCATTGTCACCTTCAGACTTAGTCGGGATAAAAAAGAAATTCTTTCTTGACATGGAACTAGCTTTGCGAGCCCCTTCTTCTGATGAGCCCTGCGATTATCTCTCTCGAGGGGAGACTTTCTTTTTTAAGGGGGCTTTGGACATTGGGCTATGTCTCCCCATTCATCCCACTGTTGGTTACATCTTGGTCTATTGTGGGTTATGCCCTTCTCGTTTCTCTCCCAAGGGGTGGGTAATCATGATCAATTTCTTTTTGTTTTTGCGCTTGTGTGATGATGGCAAATTTCCCACTGTGGGAGAATTCTTCTACTTTTTCGATGTCGAGGAGGATGAAGTCCCGAGCTTTGTCTGCTTTCGGTGAAGGCACTTCAAGCTACGACGCCTGGTGTTTGACCTTTCTTCTCCTCCTAAGGGATGGGTCAATCATTTCTTTTATATAACTGGGGATTCTTGGAGATCCATAGAGCTGCATTACAGAGAGTGCAGAGTTCCCAGATCCTGGGGGAGCTTTTCTTATTCGGGTAAGTATGTCGGGAACCTGTATTTGTTCGGGTCTCTTGATGTAATCTCCTAATCGTAGGAATTAATTTGGTTGGCAGGTCCTCCCGAATTGGATCTGTTAGAGGAGATACGAATTGATCAGATGATAGAAGTTGAGCCTGTATCCTATTTTGAGCTGGTGACATCAGATAACTTGTTTATGTTCAGTGTTGTTAGTGCCACTATGGACTTTGTTTCTTACCTAGATTATGCTGATTTCTGTCCTTCTAAATTTGATGAGGTTGAGGGCGTTGGTACTTCCTCTAGGAAATGCAAAATTAGCCATGCCAGTGACTCCTCTTCTTCATCTGGATCTTCTTTGGCTGCCATACTGTTCTCCTCATCTGGGCAGAGATTTGTAAATCTTCTAACAGAAGCCCAGAAGGAAAGGGATGAGCTGAAAGAAGAAAATGCCCACCTGAAGGAGGAAGTCGTAGAGCTCCAGAGACGCTTAAAGGGCGAATAAGGATTGAGAATATCTCTTGTTATCCCCTTTGTTTTTTTTTTCTTCGTACTATTGCTGGATATATGAACCTCTTTTCTTATTTGATGGCTACTGGTTCTTTTGTGGACTCTTGAACTTGTAATCTTGAATCTAGTTATATGTCTCTATTCACGGGTTTCAGGACCCTTTTGAGTGGATTGGTAGGGTAAGTTGTGAGCTACAGAGTTCATTTTATGAACCGAAGAGTTCAAAGTGAGCTATAGAGCTATGTTTATGAAGTGAAAAGCTCATCTTTATTTTATGAGCTGAGTAGCTCATCTTTTCTTTATGAGCTGGATAACTCATCTCAATTTTATGAGCTGAAGAGCTTACCTTTATTTTGTGAGTTGAAGAACTCATCTTTATTTTATGAGCTAAAAAGCTCATCTTATCTTTATGAGCTGAAAAACTCATCTGAATTTTATGAGCTGAAGAGCTCATCTTATCTTTATGAGCTGGAAAGCTCATTCGAATTTTATGAGGTGAAGAGCTCATCATTATTTTATGAGTTGAAGAACTCATCTTTATTTTATGAGCTGAAGAACTCATCTTATCTTTATGAGCTGGAAAGTTTATCTGAATTTTATAATCTGAAGAGCTCATCATTATTTTATGAGCTGAAAAACTCATCTTATCTTTATGAGCTAGAAAGCTTATCTCAATTTTATGAGCTGAAGAGCTCATCATTATTTTATGAGCTGAAGAGCTCATCTCAATTTTATGAGCTGAAGGGCTCATCATTATTTTATGAGCTGAAGAGTTCATCTGTATTTTATTAGCTGAATAACTCATCTCTATTTTATGAGCTAATAAGCTCATCTTGGTTTTATGAGCTGGAGAGCTCATCTTTGAGTTGGANGCTGATCTATTGGAACCTCGATAGTATGAGCCTAAAAATATGGTCTAAGTCTCCTAGTCGTAGTCACCAAGGCCAAAACTAGCTTCTCCATCTTTGGATATCTTTCCTCTGTCCCCCTTAGAGCTCTGCTACAGTAGTACACTGGTTGCTGAGCTCTGTCTCGCTCCCTAACTAGTGTTGCACTGGTTGAGAAATCCGAGACAGCTAAATAAAGAGTAAGCACTTCCCCTTCTAAGGGGCTTATCCGGACAGGGGGAGAGCTTAGGTACTCCTTCAGTGCTTTGATCGCTTCCTCACACCGNTGTATTTGGCAAGTTTTACATCTATTGACCAGATCTGCAGCATCTTTGAGCATAGTGGGCCAGTAGTACCCTTGTCTCAATGCTTTCCCTACGAGGGCCCGAGCTCCAATGTGGTTGTCGTAGACTCCTTCATGGACCTCTCTAAGTATGTAGTTAGCATCTTTATCTCCCACACATTTGAGAAGAGGTGTCAAAAATCCTCGTTTGTATAGGTTTCCCTGCAAGATAGAAAATCTGGCTNAGATACAAAACGACTCAAGGTGGCTATCCTTCCTGTCAGGCGTTGGATCTCCCTGATGTTGGACGGTGGTCGCATATCCAAAACTGCCTTAACCTTTTCTGNGGCTGACTTGACTCTTAGCTTCGCAGCTTCTTTGGGATTTTTCGGTAAAGTCTCAATTTGAAGATACCCTCTGACGGGGTCCATCCAGCTCTGTGGTGTTTGCACAGGCATAACTTCTTCATCTTCCATGCATACAGATGGTTCTGCTAAATGNTAATTCCTCTGCTGTTGACTATGAATCCCAGAAACTTCCCTGCTGATACTCCAAAGGCGCATTTTGCAGGCTTGAGTCTCATCTTGTACTTCTTGAGGATTTGGAACGATTCTGTTAGGTGCTCGATGTGCAACTCTGCCTTTAGTGATTTTACCAACATGTCGTCGATATAGACTTCCATGGATGTCCCAATTTGCTTCTAGAATATTTTATTCACTAGGCGCTGATAGGTGGCTCCAGCATTCTTCAATCCAAAAGGCATGACCCGGTAGTAGTAAGTTCCCTATTCAATCACAAATGAAGTCTTCTCCTAGTCCGCTAGGTCCATCCTGATCTGATTATAACCTAAGAAAGCATCTATGAAGCTGAGGAGCTCATACCCAGCAGTTGCATCCACGATCAAGTCGATTCGAGGTAAGGAAAAGCTGTCCTTGGGGCATGCTCGATTGAGATTAGTGAAATCAATGCAGAGCCGTCATTTCTCATTGGTCTTCTTGACCAGCACCACATTCACCAACCAGATAGGGTAGTCCACCTCTCTGATGGCTTTGGCGTGGAGGAGTTTACTGACCTTCTCGTTAATTGCCTTTTGGTTTTCCGGAGCAAAACTTCTTTGCTTTTGTTTAATAGGTTTGCAAATGGGATTCACGCTTAGCTTATGTGTGATGATTGAGGGCCAAAGCCTTCCATGTCCTCTTGCTTCCAAGCGAACACCCCTATGTTCTTCCTTAGGAATTGGGTGAGTAGGTCTTTCATTTCTTTGCTCAACTTAGATCCCACGTAAACAATATGTTCAGACTCCTCATTGAGCTGGACTGGCTCTAGCTCTTCTGACGGTATGGGCCTGGTGTCCAGCTCGTCCCTTACGTCAAGCTCATCTAGCTGGATAGTTTCAACCTCTTTCTACTTCACCGAGGCCATGTAGCACTCCCTGGCTATTCACTGGTCTCCTCGAACCATTCCAACTCTATTTTCTGTAGGAAATTTTACGACCAGGTGATATGCTAAGGGGATAGCTTTCATTGCGTTGAGGGATGGTCTCCCAAGTAATATATTGTACGCAGAAAAGGCGACAACTNTAGGTGATATGCTGAGGGGATAGCTTTCATTGCGTTGAGGGATGGTCTCCCAAGTAATATATTGTACGCAGAAAGGGCGACAACTACCAGGAAGTTCACAGTGGTGGTGGCTTGACAAGGAGGGTCCCTCATNATAACTAGCCTTCCTGAAGACTCTGGTTTATGCAGCACTTGCTTTATTGGCTAATCTATTGGAACCTCGATAGTATGAGCCTAAAAATATGGTCTAAGTCTCCTAGTCGTAGTCACCAAGGCNCAGGTGATATGCTAAGGGGATAGCTTTCATTGCGTTGAGGGATGGTCTCCCAAGTAATATATTGTACGCAGAAAAGGCGACAACTACCAGGAAGTTCACAGTGGTGGTGGCTTGACAAGGAGGGTCCCTCATAGTGAGCACGAGTTGGATGGATCCCAGGGGTAGCACCCTCTCCCCTGAGAACCCCATCAAGTGAACATTCACTAGCTCAAGCTTCTCTCTTCCTACGCCCATTTTGTCGAAGGCAGAGGCAAAAATGATGTCGGCCAAGCTCCCATTGTCAATTAAAACTCGATGAACAATTTGGTTTGCCACAATGGCCCTTATGACCAACGGGTCATCATGGGGATACTGACAGGCTTCCAAGTCTGAATTCAAGAAAGTGATGGTTGTGCTCAGTCGAGGTATTTTGGACATAGTGTGTACTTCCTGCGCTTCATCAGCTCTGATCCTACGCAGGTGTGCTTTCCTGGCTACACTGGATTCTCCACCGNGCTTCCAAGTCTGAATTCGAGAAAGTGATGGTTGTGCTCAGTCGAGGTATTTTGGACATAGTGTGTACTTCCTGCGCTTCATCAGCTCTGATCCTACGCAGGTGTGCTTTCCTGGCTACACTGGATTCTCCACCGCCAGCAAATCCTTCAAATATCACTCTGATCTCCCCTAAGGGTTGCTGGTGCTGCGTAGGGGCTTGTTGTTGGGGTCCCGGTGGTGGTGGAGCCCTATTCTGGTTGTCATGGGCGACAAATCGTCGTAACTGTCCCCTCTAGTTCAATAACTCGATCTCCTTCTTTAGTTGGATGCAATCATCAATATGATGCCCATGATCCCTATGATACTCGCAATATTTTGTAGGGTCTCTTTTAAACGGATCTGCCTTCATTCGTGGAGGTCACCTTAGGAATTTCCCGTTTTGCACCTCGTATAGGATCTGAGACACTGACGTAGTGAGAGGGGTATATTGTTGAGGTGCATACCGCGACTGTAGTTCAGGCTGCGGGGGGGCTAAGCGGTCCCTAACATTCCCCCTTCTTTTTGGGGATCGCTCTTTGTCTCTTCTAGGAGATCTATCTCTCTTTGGAGATATGCTTCTTTCCCTCTCTCTCCTGGGACTTCGGTTCCTCTTTTTCTCTTCCTTTCCCTTATCTCTATGTGCGAAAAAGCTCCCTACCTTAGAAAGAAGAGCTTCTTCGCCGTTTATGTATTTCTCCGCTTTGGCAAGCACCTCGGCTATACTTGCTTGGGGATTTTTTGATATAGAGAACATAAAATCTTTAGACTGCACCCCTAGACCAGCTATGAAGGCAATGATGGCGAACTTTTCATCTAGGACATCCACCTTTAACGACTCTGAATTAAATCTTTGGACATATGACATGAGGTTTTCTTATGGTCCCTATTTCACATTCAAAAGGTGATAGCTCGGCTTTCTATAGGTTCAAGCCCCTATAAAGTGGGATATGAAGAAAATGGAAAACTCTTTGAAGGAAGAGATTGAGGTCAGGGGGAGCCTGTTAAACCACGCCAAGGCTAAACCCTTCAAAGTGATGGCAAAGGCTCAACAGCGTACGGGGTCCTGATACCTGTGCAATTCCATCTAGTTCTTATAAGTATTGAGGTGGTCCATGGGGTCCCTGATTCCATCAAAGGACTCTATCTGTGGCATCCTGAACTTTGGTGGGAGGGGAAAATGCAACACCCCAGGCATGAATGGAGATTCAGTCTGCTGCACCAAGGCGTCCATTGTAACTAGAGCTTTACTTCTGACCGCTTCCTTCATGTGGCTGAGCTCCTGTTGGATACCCTTGAAGCGTTGCTCCCAATATTGCTCCCTTCTCTCTTGCTGATAAGGGAAGATATCATTCTTTTTACCTTCATGAATCTGACTTTGTACTTCCTNACCCTTGAAGCGTTGCTCCCAATATTGCTCCCTTCTCTCTTGCTGATAAGGGAAGATATCATTCTTTTTACCTTCATGAATCTGACTTTGTACTTCCTCATTGTGGCCGTTCCTAGGGGTTGTTGGGGAACCTGCCCCAAGGTCTGGCTATTCTCCCCCCCCCCCTTCGTTGTCTTCTCTAAGTGGATCAAGGTGTTGTTGATCCTTGTAGTGGGGACTATTCTAACCTTCTTGGGTCGGACGTGCCTCCTGTGGGCGCTGTAAGAGCTTCAAGAGCTCCTTGTTTTGCTTTATCAAGCACTGATTAACGAGGCGAAAGGCCTCCATCTCGTTATTTGTAGGGAAATTCCCCATGGGAGGATCAGTCTTTGGGACGTTCTAGGGCTGTCTGCCATTAGTGACTCCCTGTTAATTCTGCATCCGAAATGGGTTTGTTTGGCTTCTGCACATGTTTCGTGTTGACACCATTAGTCACTGAAAGATCAGCTTATTTGTAACACAAACAGTTGTTCTCACAGACGGCGCCAAACTAATGGTGCCAAACTGATGTGAGTGAATAAAGTGCGTGGGACCAATGGTGAAGTTAGGCTGCCAATTTCGTAATGGCAATAATTAAGTGTTTCTTAGGGGATAAGAGAATTTGTACAGTTGGAATATAGTGGTTCACCGGCTCTAGAGCTTGGCTAATCCACTCTCAAATGAAGGCTCTTGCTTCTTTTCTTCTCTACTGATTATTTGAATGTAATACAAGACAGTGCACAATCTGATTAGGGTTTTTTTTCCCACCTCTCTCGATGAGGCGTTACATAGTATTTATAAGGCTGCCCCCTATTCCGTGGAATTTCAGCCGAGATCTTTGCCCATTATTTATGGGATTCTCCTTGATTTTAGGAGATAATCTTGGTTGGTTGAGAGTTTCATGCATGGGGCCCAATTTTCGCAGTCATCCAGCTGTTTCCTGGTTGGTTCAGCTATGATCTCCCCAAGGGGAGCTCCACCCCTGGTTCTGTGAGTTCCTCGTGTCTTTCCTGACCTCCTGACCTGACCTCCTGACTTGAGCTCACAACTAGGGTTTTTTTGAGGTATCATCAGTTAGAATTTGATTCAAACTCTCTAATTGTCATGGATGATAATTTGTTGGGTAATCAATGTAAAAGTTCTAATAAACCATGGATAAGTTTATTAGTGACCAAATCAGATAGGAAATAAATTAGAAGATTTTTAATATACCATGAATAAGTATATTAAATAGGAAACATAAAGATCAAGCTGTATCTGAATAGGTTAAAGTTATAGTATTTTTTTTCTCATAAATAGGGTTGAGTATTATGTAATCAGTTACCAGATAACTAGATTTTAGTGAATAATACGTCGATGTAGATTCTTGGTCCATGGATGTATGTATGGTATTTCAAGGTAGGTATACAGNTATGGGATTCTCCTTGATTTTAGGAGATAATCTTGGTTGGTTGAGAGTTTCATGCATGGGGCCCAATTTTCGCAGTCATCCAGCTGTTTCCTGGTTGGTTCAGCTATGATCTCCCCAAGGGGAGCTCCACCCCTGGTTCTGTGAGTTCCTCGTGTCTTTCCTGACCTCCTGACCTGACCTCCTGACTTGAGCTCACAACTAGGGTTTTTTTGAGGTATCATCAGTTAGAATTTGATTCAAACTCTCTAATTGTCATGGATGATAATTTGTTGGGTAATCAATGTAAAAGTTCTAATAAACCATGGATAAGTTTATTAGTGACCAAATCAGATAGGAAATAAATTAGAAGATTTTTAATATACCATGAATAAGTATATTAAATAGGAAACATAAAGATCAAGCTGTATCTGAATAGGTTAAAGTTATAGTATTTTTTTCCTCATAAATAGAGTTGAGTATTATGTAATCAGTTACCAGATAACTAGATTTTAGTGAATAATACATCGATGTAGATTCTTGGTCCATGGATGTATGTATGGTATTTCAAGGTAGGTATACAGTATTGAACCACGTTATATCTTTATATTTTGCTTTATTGTTTTCATATCTTTGAATTTTCATCTTCTAACAAATATTATTTTTTAATTATCCACTGTGCAAAACCAACAAAATGTATCAGAGTCATGTTCCAACAAGTGAAATCAGAACTATGTTCCAACATATTTGATCCTTGCATGGCTACATACAATTCAAAAACTTTTATTCTCTTCTTTTGAATTTAATTACATGTAGTACTAAATAAATTCAGGACACGTGTCTAAACTATAATAGGACAAGTGACAACAATTATCAGCTAACATGGAAGTGAAGGTCGACAGAGTCCAACTAGAGTTGTATGCATAAGAGTGTTAGATGCGACACCCTATGTGCAACGTCTCTAAGCGGGATACCCAAAGTGCGACACCCCCAGACTCGACACCCTATGTATGACGTCCCCAGACCTGACACCCCATGTGAGGTGCCCCATGCATGACAACCATGGTGCGGCGGCCTGAGCATGACATCCCATGTAAGACGGCCCCGGACGCAACACCCCAAGTGCAATGCCCCCAAGCTAGACACTCAAGGTGCGACACTCCCGGCATGACAACCCATGTGTGGTGCCCCCCAAAAAGGCAACCAATGTGCAACACCCTATGTGAGACGCCCTTGGACACAACACTCCATGTGAGATGCACTCAGGCACGACAACCAAGGCACAATGCCCCCGGGTGTGACACCCTATGTGCGATGCCCGAGCATGACTCCCTATGTGCAATGCCCCTAGGCAAGACAACCAAGGTGCAACACCCCTAGGCGCGATACCCCATGTGTGGTACCTCCAAGCATGACAATCAAGGCAAGATGCCCACAAGCACGACAACCAAGGTGTGATACCCTGGGTGTAACACACTATGTGAGATGTCCTTAGGTGTGACGCTCTTGGGCACGACACCCAATGTGCAACGCCCACAGACACGACAACAAATGTGCAACGTCCCCAACTGCGACACCCCAGGCAAGACAACCAAGGTATGACTCCCCTAGGCATGACATCCTATGTGTGGCACCTCCAGGCACGACAACCACGATGTGACGTTGTAGGGTGCAACACCGCAACAGGGCGAAAGACATTCCTATCACATTGGAAGTGGAAAAATGGATCTTTTTACCAAGGTGAAAAAAAGTATGATGCCTCGGAAGCGACACCCCATGTGCAACTCCCCCGGGCGTGACTCCCTTTGAGCAACACCCAAAGTGTGACGCCCTAGGCACGACTCCCGTAAGAAAGACAACCAAGGTGCTACATCCCCTAGTGCGACATCCCATGTGCAGCGCGCTAAGCATGACAATCAAGGTGAGACGTTTCTGAGCACTACAATCAAGGTGTGATGCCCTCGATTGTGACACCCCATGTGCGACGCCCCTTGGAATGATAACCAAGGTAAGATACCCCCGAGCGAGACACCTCATGTGCGATGCCCCTAGGCACGACACCCCATTTGCAATGCCCTCAGGCACAACAACCAATGTGTGATGCCCCCATGTGCAGCTCCCCCAGGCATGACAACCACGGTGCGACACTCTCAAGCACAACACCGCAATAGGGCGAAAGACATTTCTATCGCATTGGAAGTGGCAAAATGGACCCTTTACCAAGGTGGACAAAAGTGGAAGCATAGAAGTCTAGGGGCATACCTTGGCGAGACTAGCCTCCCCCACTACGAGAGTGGTATCCTCAACCTACTAGACACCGTTGCTCGACTGACCCATTAGACTAAGAAGAGGGATCTCTTCCTAAGGACAAGGCAGTCTGACCCTCCTCTAGGGAGAACTGAGCAACGAGGGCAGATGAGCATTATTGTCAATCTCGGCCTGAGATAGGATCTCGAAGGTTTAGTATACTCGAGCAGACCTTCCAGTGTATAGCCCACTGCCCATTAAGATGTGCTTGACTAAGATTTAGAGGGACTCTTAAGGTAACTGGGGTTATTGGTCCAGATCAACATGTGGGATGATGTGACATGTGGATTGATTACTTAAGGATTGAAACTATATAGGTTTCCTCTATCGGGCACCTTGACAAAGGTCTTGAGGAAGGATTTAGAAAAGGAAGGGAGGACCCCAAGAAGGAGCGAGCTGGGGGCATTGCAAACACACAACCCTCTCGAGGTTATGGTCCCGTGATGACCAGTTCCACTCATGGACCTTGAAAGCCCCTTTTCACATTGGCTGTTGTACCCTCTATGGAGCCGCATCCAAGCTTTGTTTGGGAAAATGTCACATCTACCTAATTAAAGGTTGGACACATGGCTCACGGCTAAGCCGACACTGGTATCTGCCTCGATCGAGGTAGTTGTAGGTTGGTGCAAGTGGTAGGGGGTCGCAATGGACAACCCTTCGAGCAACATGACCTGCCCGAACACTGTGTTACAAATACCCCCATTACTTGCCCTTTGCAAAATGATGAAATTTTTTGTTGGTGAGAGATCATTTACTCCACCTACCCTCTGCCCTATTGGTTGATCCCTTCGTTAACTGGCTATTTGAGTTCCTTCCATCCCATCTGCTTATCCTACCTATCCCATTTAATTACTCTTGTCATAGACATGTGTGACAACTTCTTTTAACCCCCACCTATATTATATAATTTAAATCAAAGTGAACAAAAAAAATAAGAGAGAGGTAGTGAAGAGAAAAAAAAAAGACGCAAGTGTGGATTAATCGGGTTAGGCATTGAGCATATATTGGTTGATTTGTTTGACATTGGAGTCATGCAAAGAAAATGATGTTTTTGAGCGAAAAAAATAATAATTTTTGGAGGAGTTTTGTATTATTAGACTAATGTAAATAAGAATTGAATCAATCTTGACTGTTATTGTATTTTTATAAGTTGAGAATTCAACTTTCTAACTGTAATATTAGATATAATTTGTATTCTATTTTAAAGAATTTTTTTTTTTTTGGTTGAAAAGTAGGGATTTAGAAAATTTAACCTTGTAGTTTATTAAAAAAATTGAGAGGTTTTTGTTGCGAAAATGATTAGCTTAACAGTGATTGTTAAGTTTTTTAGAGTTTTACTTCTTGAAAATTTTTACTGAGAAATTGAGTTGGGTTTCAACTCAAGGTTGGCACAAATGCTTGTAACTTTTTACCTAGACAAACTTAAGCAAGAACTAACCTCACCAATAGAGCTCAATTCGAGCTCAACCTTGGTAAGTCACAACCCGAGTCAAACTTCAACATACTCAAGCTCAACAAATTTGACTCAGATACACTTCATTTCATTAACCCAGTTGTTTTGAATCCAATCAAATTGTCTTATGGCAATTAAAACATTGGACAAAAATTTAGGATAATGTTGTTGATTTTAAATTGAAAATCCTCACTTCCTGGTCATCCATTTATAAGATCAACTTTATTGGGTGGTCCTGTTGTTAAAAATTGCACAACAGGCTGATTTTTAGTTTCAACTTTGTCGGGTAGTCCTATTATTGAAAATAGCACAACACGCCAGTTTTCAGTGTCAACTTTGCTGAGTGGTCCTATTGTTGAAAAGAGACACTGATGGTGCTCGGAAATGCTTAGTCCAAGTCCAGAACGATGACTTGATAGTCCAGAGAGGGGATCGCGTGAATATATGAATTGACAGTGGATTAAGCTGTGAGAATGAATCAGAAATAATATATAAGTGGTTCACCTTAGCCGAGAGACTAAGGTTAAGTCCACTATAATGGAGTCTCTTTCTCCTTGGGGTGTGTATATTTCTTAAAGAAGAAGATTACAATGGGTTGTTGGTCTTAAAGCCTATTCAAACAATGTTTTTTGAATACAAGTATAACAATGAAGAAGTTGCCGATCCTCTTTTGTAGTGTGATAGTGTTCTATTTATACAGATAATCCTTTTAAGGTTTCTTACGGCTTCCTCTTCCTTGTTGCTGATTCTGTGGTCCCCTCTTCTTTTGTCCTTTAGCGACCTCTACCATGCAATGCCACTGTATCCACAATGTTTGAGTGGTTACGTGCACAAATATTCCTTTTGGCAGGGAGTGCATGTTCGTTAGGGGTAGTAGAGGTTGTCTCCTTGTCCCCCCCAGACCATGTGGCGTGACAAGAGTGGTTCAGGATCAACAAGAAAGCTGAGCCCCTCATTCCTGAGCTGATTTCTTGCCGGGCTGGGTTGAGTTTCAAGCTTTCAGGCACTGTTGGGCTTCCTCCTTTTGGGGCACATCCCATCCTAATCTTAGAGTAGGTAGGTTGTGGGTGAGCTGTCTGGGTTGCCATGCATGCAGAGGCCCATTGAACGTATTGGGCTTTTGGGATGGTCGACCCATACCAAAATCCCACCTTTATCAGCTTCAGTGTCTTCATGTTTTGTCAAAGATTTTACATTTCTTATGGCAATCCCTATACAACCTCTTATATTGAGCAATATGTATACATTCTAATGTTTACGAGTGTGGTAATGTAAAATGAAAAATCACAATTGCAGATGCAATATAAGAAACTGAATAGTTGAGGGGATAATATGAGATAAAACATATAGTTGAGGGATCAAAATATAGTTTTTTTTTTCAAGAATTTAGTTAACCTCTGGCCCATTCACTCCTTTCTTGATGCTGTTTTCTTTTGTCCATTCCACAGACAAACTTCTTCCATGGAATCTTGCATAAAATATTTATAAGTACACCTCATCGATACAGACAATTGAATTATTTATGTTTTTGTCCCTTTCAAAGATATCTACATGGCTTAGATAGGACGATCGATAAATGAAGTTTTATTTAAGCGAAGAATATCCCAATTAGATCCATTTAGATATATATGATCCTCATCCGAACTATCTTAATCCTTCTCGGTCCATTGTTAGCAAATTAATCCTTTCCTTAGCTATTGACTTTCATATATTAGCCCTCAATTATTTGTATTGATTTTACACTGCCCCACAACCAAACTTTGGTAATGTGAAAAATTTTCATGTGTGGAGCAATATATATACATTCTAATGTTTATGAGTGTGATAATGTGAAATTAATAGTAGGTGTAATATGAGAAACATAACAGTTGAGGGGATAATGTAAGATAAAATATATAGTTGAAGGGGTTCAAATATAATTTTTTCCAAGAATTTAGTTAAGATCTCTCCATTCACTCCTTTCTTGGTATTCTTTTTTTTTTGTTCATTCCACATACAAACAATCTCTATGGGATCTTCCATAAAATCTATACTACTTTAAGATGTCAACATAATTGAAAAATATTTATTTTTCTTTTTACCTCCAAACAATAGTATTAGGACATTTTTTCCATATATTGAAAGATGATAAAAACATGTGATCTTCAATAATAACCTTTAAAACACAAAATGATATCATAAAATTAAGCTTTTCATATTCTTCATTCAATCACAATGGTTGTGAGAACTTTTGGACATCTACATTAGTAGGTTGTCTTACTGATTGACTCTAATATTCATATATATATTCAAGAATTTACATATATTTATTGAAGGAATAAATACATCTTTTGACTTTTGGTTATCTTGTTCTAAAATCTATACTCTATCTATATCTCTCTATATATCATAATTTCAATTGTGAATGTTACAAAGTTACTCTTCATGTGGACTCTTGGGTTGCTTTAAGGCTTGTATCTTCAATCCCAGGTATAATTCGGCAATCACAAAAATAAATTACATATGTTATTTATTAGTAATGAAAGCTTGCAATTTTTCAGCCCTAAATTCAAGAAGTCTGAACTCTGAACATGCACCAAAATTTCTTGCTTAAAGCTTCTGTAGAGACATATAGAGGAATAACAAGCGGAGCATGGAGGTGGGCCAATGCCAAGGAGACTCATTGACAAACCAAAATCATTATGTCAAGATGTAACATAGAAATTGAAGGTATGCATCACATGGGTTTGTGGTGGGTTTTTTTTTGTAATTTTATCTCTTGTGTTCTTTTTGGTTTTGTATTCTGTTATACATCAGCTACAATCTTTTTTTAGCATTTTCTTATTGAAGTTGTGCATCTTTTTTTTCAAGTTTTTGCAAAAGGCTGTGAATGATCTCTCTCTCTCCAATAGTATTTTTGAGTTGTTTTGCAGTTTATCTTTTAGATACAATATGTAGAGTATTACTAGGTTGATGTCAAAGTTATAACCAAATCCTCCATAGAAGCTCATTTCACATCCACTCAAAGGAAAAAGCTATTAGAGCTTGGGTAAGAGGATGAACAAGATAGAGTGTGTGAGATGTGCGCGTGCACCTATCCTACGTCTTGGACAAGGTACCTCCGTCATATTTTAGTCAGGTTTAACAAATTTAAGATACTCGATCAACTCTAAGGAAAAAAGGTGTTGATTCAACCTCCTAATGTCTACAATAAAAAAAAATGTCTTCAATATAAATTTAGTTCTAATTGTCTTAATTTTGCAAGAGAAACATGTTCTGATTTTTTGCTAAGTAATTTATGTGCAAATAGTTACAAAGATCCAAATTTCACATGCCATCTAAATGATCTTCAACTCGAAAACAGGAAAATGGAAAAGGCCAGGTATAGACAACAAAAAATAAGGTTAAAGTATGATTGGTTTATGATTAGTTAGCATTGATGCCATTTTATTTTGTTAGATCAATTGCAATCTCATCCTGGATATCCAAAGCAACCACCGGTGGGTGAAAACTATGACAACACATTATCTATCTATACTCTAACTAAATGTCAATAACTTAAGAAAACTTTTGAATACCTTAGGAAAAATACGGTTAAAATAAGCAACACCCTAAATTGGTATGTGCACCATATTTGTGGGTATTTTAACCAAGGATGGATCTTGGTTCAATGGAAAGATTTTTCCAATGGGACCTGTAAAATTAGAAAAAATAAATGTTTGGTTAATCATTAAATTATACTATTTAACAAAAAATTTCTTTCAAAGAATTTGTATAGAGAATCGAGTTCGTCATAACATGGTCTAGGTAGGGCGATCAATAGATTTGATTCTGATTGAGCGAAGAGTATCCCAATTAGATCTATTTAGACATGATTCTCATCCGAACCATTTTAATCCTTCCAGGTCTATTGTTAGCAAATTAATCCTTCCCTTAGCTATTAACTTTCATATATTAGCCGTCAATTATTTATA
Source organism: Ilex paraguariensis (assembly GCA_963454935.2). Lineage (NCBI taxonomy): Eukaryota > Viridiplantae > Streptophyta > Magnoliopsida > Aquifoliales > Aquifoliaceae > Ilex > Ilex paraguariensis. The sequence continues at coordinate 561,360 of CAUOFW020003813.1, forward strand.
TTGATTTTATACTCCTCCACAACCAAACTTCAGTCGTTGTTTGAATGGAAAATTTTCAAGTGTGGAGCAATATAAATACATTCTAATGTTTACAAGCATGGTAATACGAAATCAATACTCATAATTGGAGGCATAATATGAGAAATATAATAGTTGAGGGGATAATATAAGATAAAAGATATAGGTGAGGGTTAAAATATAATTTTTTTCAAGAATTGAGTTATCATCTAGCCCATTCACCCCTCCTATTGGTACTCTTTTCTTTTGTCCATTCCACATACAAACAAACAACCTCTATTGCATCTTCCATAAAATATATTTATAATTACACCTCATTGATGCAGACAATTGAATTATTTATATTTTTGTCCCTTTCAAAGATATAATTAAGAAAGACCCTATAATGGTTTTCTCAACCTGGTCTAGGCACTGTTCAAAAAAAAAAATCTAGTCTAGGCAGGGGTGATCAATAGATTAAGTTCTGATCGAGTGAAGAATATCCCAATTAGATCCATTTAGATATAATCCTCATCTGAACAGTGAGCCACCGTAGAGGCCTAGCTTTAAGGCCAGCTTCATCTTTGGGTGCTTATTCTAATTCTTATATGGTAGATTAATTGGATTCTAATATTATAGATGGAATTGTAACACTCGATACTGTTACCTATTAAAAAAAAAAAGATAGATATATCTTCAATTTCAGATTTCCCTCAGTTTTTCTCAATTAGTATGTTCAATTTATTTTTTTATATATAGTGATTGATGATTATTACAAGTTTCATACATCATTATTACAACGAAGTCTAAATAAATCTCAAATCGAAAAGAATAGCAGAATTGTAGCACCTAACACCATTAAAATATTAACGTGGTTTTGATAAATTTTGAAAATTGATATTATGCATGTTATGACGAACTCGATTTTCAAACTAAAATTCTTACGAACAGTCAAGTCAAACTCGAGCTAAAATATTTCCGTATAGGGATAATGTTTATATCCTTTGTGATGACTTTAGTTATTATGCATGTTATGATTTTTCAAAGTGTGAGTTTGATGATATTAGATATGAGGATAATCTAAAATTCATATTGGTAGAGATGAATTTCCATTTTATGAGGGAATGATTTTTTAATTTATGAAGATATTAGATTATTTATTCAATAAATTATGGTTTCCATTTTGTTGCCATGACATCGTGATATTATTTTTAGAATATTTATGATTGACGAAGGCCATTGGCCGTGCATTGCATGGGATACCGCTAGTGCAACTTGATGAAATTGTTGATGATGTAGTTGGGGTGGAAAAACTCCCTCTAAATGACAAACTCGATTGTCAAATTTAAATTATTACGAACAGTCAAGTCAAACTTGAGCCAAAATTGAGCTCAATTTTATAGTAAAATTTTTCAAAATTCAATCGTAGAATAATTAGTTTCTCAATAAGATCCCCCCAAATCTATAAGATAAACTATAAAGTCAAATCCTAGAAAATTAAATTATCCAAAAAGTTATTTGAGAGAAGAGATGATGGGGAGGTGTGTACAGACTAGAACTACTTGATGATAGTTATTCATCTTTCGAATCACAATTGTTCAAAAATAAAGATAAAATTATTTGTAGATAGAAACCTAATTGAGAGTTGAACTGCACATTACTCAATTTGACTTATTTAAAAAACGAGTTTAAACAGTTCAAAAAAAAAATGAGTTAAAAATTATATGAAATGCAAATCAATTTAAAATTTAAAAACCATTTACATAGAAACCTAATCAAGTTCAACTACACGTTACTTAATTTCACTTGCTTGTTCTCCACTTAGTTTTGGCCATTTGGTCTACACACGAAAACGCTATGCAATTTCCTCTTAATTGTCCACAAACATAAAAAAAAAAAAATTTAGGATCCATCTTTAGTTGGTCTGCATACGAAAATGCATAGCAAATGCTCGGACCCTTGACCACTTTTAGGATTAAAAACCAAAAGAAAATTTTGGAAAAAGGACTAGGTTTATTTTCAACGAAGAAATGGTCCTCATTTCTCCTCTACTTTACTCCTTTCACAAATATTTTGAAAACGTTACTAGCGAGTGAGATTTGATTACAATTCAATAATGTTAAATTAAAACTTAATAAGTCTAAAAATTTACGATCAATTCTAAAAATTTGGGATTAAGCCCAAGGTTTTTTTCTCAATCTTAAATTGGTGCACTTACTCATTGGTAAACTTGTTTGAATTGTAACTTAATTTGTTTAAGTGGTAACTAGAGTCATGAAAAACTTATTCCCTTTTATTCCGGATAAGTTACATTATCCCTTCTTTCCAATCACGTAGTTGTAACTCATTGCTTATCTTTGAAATTTCTCTTTTTCGATGTTTTTAAATTCAATTACAGTTGATATTTTGTTGTATGCTCGATCAGGAAGTTTTTGGGTACGTTCCACTTTAATTTTTTTTTTTTGCAAACTGAATAATTAACATGGTATCATGGAAATTTACAATATAAGAAAGCAAGTTGCCAATTTGCATTAAATTAAAATATAGTGGTTTAGGGTGGTTGGCTACCTCTCACTCTCTTAACCACAAAAGTAGAGGATCAATCCGTTCCAAATACTAGATTTAGTCTCTTATGCCTTCTCACACGCAAGTACAAGGCAGTTTCTGTATGTTGTTTTTGAATTGGAAATCTTTTTTCTTTTATGTACAATAATATATCTGGTCGGGGAAGAGGATGGAAGCTGAGCCGAGCCGCTAGGCGGTATGTGATGATCAAATTTAGGTATTGGCCATAATAAAGATTATGTCTTATTTCCACCGCAAAATCCTTGATAGAAATCAACCATTTAAGCCTCGAATCTTGATTTGGCCATCTTCGGTCCTTATTTAAACCCTTACCCCAAATTTGAGGAAAAAAATAGTAAAAAACTTGGTTTGATATAGATCTCTCCAATAGAGAAACTTTTTTTAAAAGTAAGAGAAGCCCAAATTTAAATGAAGACAAATTCAAATATAAAAGAGAATAAAATATGACCATTGAATTTTTAAAGGAGGAAAAAATCTCATCATTAAAGACTTTGGTAGATTTCAGTCTCTCTTGATTTGAGTAAAAAAAGAGTCTCCAATTATAAAATATTGATATAGGTCAAACATTAGAGAAGGTTTTTAGAAGTTTTTTTATCCAAAAATTAAATTTGAGTTTGGAAAAGGTAAGGCCGGTTTTTAGAAGTTTTTCTATCCAAAAATTAAATTTGAGTTTGGAAAAAGGTAAGGACGGGAGATGCTCTTACCAGAGCAAAATATGCGCTTGTTCTTCTCAACTTTTTTTTTTTAGCAGCCATGTCGACTTTTTGAATGGAAAATGTAACACCTCTTTACCCCTCTCTCCAAAAAAACAACCTTCTTGTGTGTTAAAATTCTCCAAAAAACAACCGAGTCAAACATGAGCTACTTGGATCCTGTAACAGTTCAATTTCAGGGCACCCTGTTGTCCATAAATAACTTCTTTTTCGTCAAAATGCTTCTTGTTATGTTTAAAGTTAAGACAAATCTATTGGAAATAACTAGCCCATTGTTTACCTATGAAATTTCTCTTTTGCAATGTTAGAAATGATTTATTTTGAAATTCAATCACAGTTGATCTTTTGTTGTATGCTCGATTAGGAGGTTTGTGGGGGAGCTTTCCCTTTAGATTTTTTGTTGCAAAGTTAAAGAACAATGTTATCATGAAAATTTACCATAAAAGAGCAAGTTGCCTACTTGCCTTAAAATGTTATCTTGTTGGAGTCGTCTTCTTGGAAAGAGGATGTGTACATGAATAAGCATTCATTAGTTAAGGAGGTTGGGGCGCCCAAGCGCAAACAATTGGTGTCTGTGACAATAGGATTGGCATTGTTTAACCAATTGGGCAGGCAGGGTTCTATTGTTGGCCTAATGACTCATGAAAACTGATATGACCCATGTTGCGAATCCAATAATTTATCTCCACGTAATTTTTTTTATCTAATTTGCTGACCATGCTATTGTTGGGCAGTTTGACAATAATGATTCTAGATAGCTAGCTACTAACTTTTCTTATAAGAAGAATTTGAAATAATATTTGTATTTTTTCAATTAAAGTCTAATGCTAAACATAACAGCTATTGATGTTGATCATGCAAGTAGATTCTAATTTGTGATAGAAGACTAAAATAAGTAAATCATGCATTGTTTCTCTATAGTTGAATTTAGTGAAATTTTAGCAATTGCCTCAATGGTGTTGAGTCTCGTTTTCGAGACTCACTTTCCCTCCTCTCCACCTACGTCTAATTCTCCCTCGGAATCTCATTTTCATGTTTTTATATCTTTTGACAATTCGGTTTTCAACCTATTTGGCTAGTTTTTGTGTAGCAACATTTAGTCTTTACAAGAATGATGTTCTTTACAGTTTAATAAGTTGGTCATGACAGAGTTTCATGTTATTTTTCAGGAAGAATATACTCCTTTCACTCCATATATGCATAGGTACCATGTACCCTACAGGGCATCCCAGAGTACATCCCCCCTTTGGTATTCTATTAAGCGTGCATCGGCATATATCATTGTGTTATCTTCTTACTCTGCCTATGGTAAGAACAAATACACTATAATTTCCATTGCAAACAAAGGGAGAGCTCTCGGAATTGCGATGAGATCTGATATTTTTACTTTATTTTTTTCTTAAAGGTAAATATACTCCACAATACAAATGGCTTAAGCAACAGCTCCCCAAGGTTAACAGGGCCGAGACAGCATGGCTAATCATTCTCGTTCACTCTCCATGGTATAACAGTAACAACTACCATTNTTTACTTTTTTTTTTTTCTTAAAGGTAAATATACTCCACAATACAAATGGCTTAAGCAACAGCTCCCCAAGGTTAACAGGGCCGAGACAGCATGGCTAATCATTCTCGTTCACTCTCCATGGTATAACAGTAACAACTACCATTTTATGGAAGGAGAAAGCATGAGGGTAATGTATGAGCCTTGGTTGGTTCAGAACAAAGTAGATCTGATATTAGCAGGCCATGTTCATTCCTACGAGCGTTCCGTAAGCTTCCATCCCAATACATNTGATCTGATATTAGCAGGCCATGTTCATTCCTACAAGCGTTCCGTAAGCTTCCATCCCAATACATATTCTTGCCTTTCATTGTTTTGTGCTAAGTTCGTTGGTTAGAGAAGTCATAAAATTGTAATCCAAACATTGAGCTTTGAAATGTAAATCAACCACTAAAATTTCAGATATACTGTTTTTGTAACCTGAACTCATGACATCCAGNTAAGTTTGTTGGTTAGAGAAGTCATAAAATTGTATTCCAAACATTGAGCTTTGAAATGTAAATCAACCACTAAAATTTCAGATATACTGTTTTTGTAACCTGAACTCATGACATCCAGATCACAATATAACAATCTTAGCACAACTACAAAATCCGCCCTCATAAACTACCTTAAATGAAAATCTTTTTTCGACTGTGTAGGAACGAATGTCGAATGTGCAGTACAATGTTAAAGATGCTTCTGCTCCAATTTACATAACAATTGGCGACGGGGGAAATATAGAAGGCATGACTGATAGGTGAGACACCTACATCCTCTTATATACACCATCCCCATGTGCCATTACAGTTACTTACAGTTAGAATTTTTTGTTTTGTGCAGTTTTATATACCGACAACCAAGTTACTCGACCTATCACGAAGCAAGCTTCGGGCATGCTTCCTTAGAAATTAAGAACAGAACTCATGCCTATTATACTTGGCACCGTAACTAGGACAGTGATGCTATTGCTGCAGATTCAATCTGATTTTATAACAGATACTGGTATCCAAATGAGGAGAGCAGCAAGAATTTTTTGTTTGTTTAGTGGAGATGTTCCCCTGAAACTAAACTAGTTTTTTTTTGGGGACACCACTTTAATGATTTCTTGTTTTTTACGTACAACTTGTTTTTNTAGAATTTTTTATTTGTTTAGTGGAGTTGTTCCCCTGAAACTAAACTTGTTTTTTTTGGGGACACCACTTTAATGATTTCTTGTTTTTTACGTACAACTTGTTTTTGGTAATAACCCCTAGTGCTCTTGTTTCAAATCTAAATTTCGTTGGTTGAACATGATTGTGCGTATATTAAGGTCAACTCCGAGGGGAATTACCTCCCTCAAAAATAGCTCTAGTCCTTTCTGGGAGATAATTCCTAGTTAGAAAGTGTCGCATGCAATACTAGCAACAGTCAATTAGGACTTGCATGGTTGGCAGGGAGTCCAATCCACATTCAAAGTCAATGGCGGGGCTAAAAATTCTTTTTAGGGTGGACACTTTACTTAGAAACTTCAAATTTNAGCATGCAATACGAGCAACAGTCAATTAGGACTTGCATGGTTGGCTGGGAGTCCAATCCACATTCAAAGTCAATGGTGGGGCTAAAAATTCTTTTTAGGGTGGACACTTTACTTAGAAACTTCAAATTTTTTTCTCATGATAAATAAAANCGCATGCAATACTAGCAACAGTCAATTAGGACTTGCATGGTTGGCAGGGAGTCCAATCCACATTCAAAGTCAATGGCGGGGCTAAAAATTCTTTTTAGGGTGGACACTTTACTTAGAAACTTCAAATTTTTTTCTCATGATAAATAAAAATAAAATAATGTATTTAAATTTATAGTATTGTATTTTACAATTAAAGATTCATGAAATAAAAAAATTATTAAACATCGATAAATATAGCATATACAAATAAAAAAATAGGCTGATTATAATCCTTTACAACAAATGATACTAACTGCATAAAAGATACTATAGTTTTTCTCTAATATAACTAATCAAGCTATTAGCGATTGATCACTCGTTACGTTATTTAACTTAATTTTCATAATATCTATAACTTTAAAAATGAGTCCGACATGTTAAAGATTTATCTNCAATTAAAGATTCATGAAATAAAAAAATTATTGAACATCGATAAATATAGCATATACAAATAAAAAAATAGGCTGATTATAATCCTTTACAACAAATGATACTAACTGTATAAAAGATACTATAGTTTTTCTCTAATATAACTAATCAAGCTATTAGCGATTGATCACTCGTTACGTTATTTAACCTAATTTTCATAATATCTATAACTTTAAAAATGAGTCCGACATGTTAAAGATTTATCTAGATGTATCCATAAAGTGTTCAAAGTGTGTCCAAAAGTTTATGATTATTTAATTATATGACTATACTAATTGATAAAAAAAATAATAATAGAGTGAACACACTTAATTACTTACAATAATTTTAGGTACATATAAGTAATATTTTTTTAAAAAAAAAGTTTAGGGTGGCCCTGTNTAGTCCTCACGTGGCTCTGCTATTGCCCAAAGCTTGGTTCGTCTAGTTAATGGAGGTCCGTCATACTAATTAAATTGTTCTGACACTCAGGAGGTTGACCTCAAGGGCTTGTAAAGTTTTAAATTTAAAACATCTAGATTTACAGCTCATCCCTATCTCCACTTGAACTATATTGGGGTTTGATTGATTGTATTTTATTGCTATGTCCACCAGACTGGGCAGGCTTAAGGCCATCAAAGCCTGGTTTTAATCTCCATAATTTATAATTATAACCACCCTACCAAAATAAAAATTCAATTTTACAAAAATTTAAGTCATACAAAAAAGTTAAAGTTAGATTTAAATTGAATATAGTTTTGACCTATTTCGCTAGCTCATGAACCAAAAAAATTTAAAAAAAAAAAAAAAAAGTACCTGTAAAAGTGGATATAAAGTTGTCAACTCAAGTGGAATTAACAAAATTTGTTGAAGAATCTTTTAGAATTGATTATTTTATATATATGGTAGATCAATCTATTTCTTCGTTATAGAATAGATTTGGACAATTTCTAATAATGAAAATATATTTGGTTTTTTATTTAATTTAAAGAAACTAAAATCATTAGGAGATGATAGTTTAAAAAAATATTGTCTTGATCTTGAGTGTTTTCTAAAATATGATAGTTTTTTCTGATATTGATTGTTTAGATTTGTTTTCAGAAAAAGTTTTAAAGGAAATTTTATCTACAAAATAAAGTACTCAAATTGAAATATTAAGTTATATAACAAGATTAGATTATTTTCTGAATACATGCATAGTTTATAGAGTATTATTAACAATTTCTATAACTATATGTTTCTTTTATATAAAGAAGTTTTTCAAAATTAAAATTGATAAAATCTTATATAAGATCAACTATGTTACAAGAAAGATTAAATGAGGTAACAATACCAGTAATCAAAAAAAATATGGCAATGAAACTTCAATATAAATATTTAATTAATATTTTTGCATCTCAAAAAGCAAGAATTTTTTTTTAAAAAATAATCTAAACATGTGTGTCGGTCTCATGAACAATTTTCAGATTGGCCACTAGATGGGGGTGCACAGTTAGAGCAATGAGAAGACTCAGCCTGACCCAAACTCTTTTTCAGTGTACCCTCATTTATCAAACTCATGGCATGCATCACCACATCGCTAGGCTGAAACGCAACTCCACTATGCCTTAAAATCTTGGTAATCAAAATGGGAAATGGAAGATTTTGCCTTCTATCCATCACTTTAGATGCATTATAAATAAGATTGAATATGTAAAAGGAAAGATCTATACATACCCCAGTCCCAATTGCATAAAGCAGCTGAGCTCTATCAGATCCAAAATCAACTATATGTCCTCTAGGATTGATATTACACAAAATTATACGATTTAACATCCTATAGCTTAAACCAAGGTTTTTCTGGCCAATTTTTGTGTTCTTATCCACCCAAACAATAGGGATATCACAAATTTCATCAATAACCTTCCCAATTTCAGGGACTTGTTCCTTTTTCTTATAAGGATACACAATGGTATTCTCAGAAATTAAGGGGCGGGGTACTTCCAAAATTTTTGCAATCAAATCAGGGCTCATGTCTATCACTTTATCTCTAACTTGAGATCTAAAGATGTGACGATCTTATGAAAGTTGTGGATGTTTGCACAAAATAACCTCACCAATTTATCATATGCTTTTTCATCCTTTTCAACATCAAACAAAGAATTTCAATTTCGATTTTCAAAAAATCTAGGGCAATCTGTTGCTCTTAAATTATCCAATGAAACACCACGCTCCATTAACAAAGGACGATGACAAAAGCATGAATTATACGTCTTTTCAGCAGCATCATTATAGAATCTTTTATCAACGTTGGAACTCTTGCCTTTATCAATAACTTTCCTCTTCTTAGGTGGTGCAGCAGCTCCACCCGCCATCAAGAAAGTGAAAATAACCCACAAAAACACCAACTACAACATGGTTTTCAATATTTGATTTTGAGGAAAATAATAAAGGTTAGGATTTGTTTCACTTGATGAAATCGTTAGGTTCTCGATATTAGTGTCCAAGAAATACGACGATTGAGAGGTGGTTAACAACAATAACCAACTACTTTCAGCAGATAGTGTCAGCCGCTACAATCTATCGTTTTAAAGATGATCGATCTCCCAGTTTAGGGTTTGGTAGATAAAAAACCCTTGTTTTATCTACGAAGGAAAGGGGGACTAACATAGATAGGTGAAATTTGAGCAAGCGAAAGGACAAAAAAACCCAACATAGGTGGCTGTAGTGTTGGACTATTACAGGACATATTTGTCATTTAATAATTAAATGAGATCGATCAGGAAAAAATTTGATCGAAGCCAATTACATAAGCCATTACGCTAGCTCGACCCGATCCCGTTGACGAACTATCCATGCCTACGTCATGGATTAGGTGAGCATCACTGTATAAATTAAGCACACTCGCTCCTCACTCGCAGTAGAAGAAATTTGAAGAAAGTAAAAATGGCAACAAAAGTGCCGAGGATCAAATTGGGTAAACAAGGTCTTGAGGTGTCAGCTCAGGGACTAGGTTGCATGGGCATGTCCTTTTTCTACGGCCCTCCCAAGCCCGATGCCGACATGATCAAACTCATCCACCATGCCGTTGACAGTGGTATCACCTTGTTTGACACCTCCGACGTATATGGGCCCCACACTAACGAAATCCTTATTGGAAAGGTACTCCTCACAACTCAGATCTATGCACACCCGCTGTTTGTTTTATGTTTATGTTTCTGTGAAATATTGATGGGTATGGTGATGGGTTTTCTATGTGTAGGCTTTGAAGGGAGGGGTGAGAGAGAAAGTGGAATTGGCGACGAAATTTGGGATCAGGATCACAGACGGGAACAGAGATGTTTATGGTGATCCGGCATATGTGCGGGCTGCTTGCGAGGCCAGCTTGAAGCGGCTTGACATCGATTGCATTGACTTGTATTACCAGCATCGCATTGACACTCAAGTGCCCATTGAAGTCACGGTAAATTTGCTATTTTTTGCCTCTTTTTTCTAATTATGTCATAGAGAATGTTACAGGTTTATTGATTCTGGTGTCGTGTTTTCGAGATTCATATCGAATTAGTGAGTTTGGGTTGAACCTTCGTTGGCAACCCAAGTTGTACCCTTGTTTGGTGTAATTAATTAGTTACTTGCAAAATTTCCTTTCTTTTTTTTTTTTCTTGAAAATTCATTTCTAGTTCTGTTTTGCTAAAATTCATCCATTCAAAATAAATGATTTGTGTTAGAGACAGAAAATGAGTTGAAAAAACAAAAAAAAAGAAAACATAGATTACCAACATCCGGTATGTATTGTTCACTCTATCCTGGACTAGCCTTCAAATTTCTAATGGCAAGAATTATGTACAACCATTTTTGACCAAAAACACAATAATATTATGAATGTGACTATGTTCATCTCCCATTCAATGGTCAGCCATATTTCCTCAATCTTACCTGGATAGAAGGCAAAACTCTGTATCGGGTCTTTCATTGTTTTTATTATCCTGTATTTCCTAGATATCTCTAGATGTCTTTCTCAAGGAGACTTACAATAGTTAATAATACATTTACCATATTTTTTAAATGTTTTTACCGTTTTATCGTTGTTTCAAACTTATTTATAAAACATGCGACATTTTTTAAAAACATATTTAATAAACATGCTTTTATAAAAAAAAAACATGATTATAGAACACTCTTTCCCCGCGAGCAGATACAAAAAGATCCTTTTAAAAGCGCGTCTTTTAAATACACTTTTAGTAAAAAGCGTGTTTCTCTTAGACATGCTTATCTATAAGAAAAATGTTGCAGGGACCTAATTTGAGGAACTGGTTTGGGGATATAATCCAATATAGCTATTGGATTAGAAGGGGACTCCATCGAACATTGAAATTCACAGCTTATCAAACACCTCCATTGAATTAAGTCCCTCACTAGGTCCCCAAATTAGGTCCCTACAGGATTACTCTTTAATATGTGGTATTCAACCGAAAAAATTCATGCCAACTCACTATCTCCTTTTAAGACTTTTATAGTTTCGAATACCTGTTGTCTCCTCCTCATTCTCTAGCATCTGTCTCTCTCTCTCTCTGCTCCTTATTCTTTTAAGAAAGCTTTGCATGTCCAACACCCCATGAAGCCTGTAGATACAAGCCATTCTTTATACAAGAATAATACTGATCTGGGCAAAGAATAACTAAGCCAGAAGTAGTGAATCCGACATACAAATTTGAATCACCAGCCGAAAGAGGCCAATTGAGTGGTAGTGTCAAGATGTGCCCTTCAAAGAAGTAGCATTTGGCTTCATATCTTTCGTCGTTGGGTCTGACTTCAGTTCCGTTACTTTTAACTCCTTCGGTTCTGATCTCAGTGATTGCTTGTGCACTGGGTCTCGACAAATCTTTGATTTCTTAGTCTTCTCTATTAGCATGGAGGCCAGTTGGTTTTTGGAGGTCTTATTCTCAAGCTTTGGTGCATGCTTAGTATCCACCAGGTCCACCACTTAGCTACTGCCACACAGGTTCGTAAATAATGCTGCACCTGTTATGCAAGTTGCCACATGTCATGGAAATTTTCCACACAAGATTCATGCAGCTGCCAATTGCTATGAAAGAAGTAAAAAGTGCATTAGGATTGTTTACGGCAGTTAGCCTGTGTTCACAGTAAGAGTGTGTTTCTTAAACACGCTTTTCTCCAAAAGCGTGTTTAAATGACACGTTATAAAAGGACTTTTTGTATAATTTTTCTTCTCATAGTGAGAATGTGTTTTATAGTCACGTTTTTTAATGAAAGCGTGTCTAAACACACTTTTAAAAAATGTTGTATGTTGATAAATAATTTTGAAACAATAGTAATCCGATAAACAAATTTACAAATACTGTAAATGTATAATTAACTAACACTTACAAATGGTAAAGTTCCCTATTTTTTTTTTGGACCACTGTTAAGTTTTAGTAGCTCTGATTTTTGGCCAAACATTTCTTTCTTATATAAAGTAAATGCGTGGAAATAAATTCAGCGAAAGAATATACAGCTTTTATATATATTCTCAGTTTTATTATACAGATTGTACCACCCAGTGCAGCCACAGTAAGCTTGAGTGGCTTGTCCTATTAGCCCCAAAGGGGAAGCTGAAGTGTTCAAGTCCTTTCTGGGATAGTTTTGGATGTGTGTTACTACGAACACATGCTGCTACACTATAAACGCTTAATATTATACTTCCTATGAGCAGTGAACATTTTTGCGTTATGGAGTGCTTATGCAATGCTCGAAGTTGTGTTACAAGGTCATGCGCTCTTTTTCCTGAAATAAGTTTATGAGTGTTCTGAACATCTCTATCCTTAATATGGGTTTCCTTCTTTGACCAAGCTTTACCACTGACTTTCTCCTAATTCCTTTTAAAATGTCATTTGTAAGATGGGAGAACTGAAGAAACTTGTTGAAGAGGGGAAAATAAAATACATAGGTCTATCTGAGGCCTCAGCCTCTACCATTAGAAGAGCACATGCTGTTCATCCAATAACAGCTGTTCAGCTGGAGTGGTCTCTGTGGTCAAGAGACGGGGAGGAAGAAATTCTTCCTACTTGCAGGTTAGGCATATATTCTGCTAACTTATTTGAGGAGGCGGTTAAAAGAAATCTCAGGATCCAATTCTATCTCTCTTAAAAATTTCAGGGAGCTTGGAATTGGGATTGTTGCATACAGTCCTCTGGGACGCGGATTCTTCACTTCTGGCCCAAAGCTATTGGACAGCTTGTCAAATGAGGACTACCGGAAGGTTAGTCTATATACCACAAGTCTCTTGATTTCTGAATAATAACATAGCTTTTGGACATCCTATTTTCTTTAGTACTGCATTTGTTTGATGCTATCATTATACAAATTTTGCATTTTATTCTCTTGTTTGTCTAAGACTTGCTACTAGATGAACATTAAGAAACACAAAAGCTTTCCACGTCCACATCTTTTGTCCCCTGTCTCCTTTTGGGATATTTTCTTTGTTCCTACTTAATGATGCTCACATGTCTCAACATTCCATGAACAACGAGTTTTTGTAATTTGTATCTTTCTCCCATTCTGTTACATTTTGCATGTGGCTTGTTTTTTTGAAAATATTGTTTATTTAAGATGTCAGAAGCTTTCTAATGATTTATGCTTCATACTGAGCATCGAATTTGTGATATGCAACATATGGGCTGGATACCATACAAAGAAACTATTCTCTGGTGTTGCCTTCTTCCTTCTTTTTGTTTTTGGGCAGTTGGTGGAACTATGACTCCCAAGATGTACGTATGCCATATTTGAATGCTTAGAGCATCTGACTCAAAATAAAAGAACCTTGGGTGACCCAAAGCATTAGATTTGCGATATTAGCTCTCTTTACACCTTTATTTATTTGCGAACTGGACTCGCACATCAGCTAACAAACCAAACCAATATAGACGAGCTAACATATCAGAAACTTTAAACGATTGGAGACTTGATTCACTACCATTGGATCATTCAATTCAAAACAAATTGGCAATGTGTAGAGATGCACCTTGCCATATAAACCAATTTTTTGTGGCCTGACTTTCAATGTGGGAGATAGGTTCTTTTCACATAAACATTAGAATCTCTTCATTCTAACTACCAAGCACGAGGTCCAAGGGGCAAAGGATCCACTCGGATTAGAGTGGATCCTATATCAACCCATATAGCTTTTGGGGTAAGGCCTTGTGTTATATAGAATAAGCCTCTCTTCCTTGAGCACAAGAACTGTTATGAAGGCTGTGATACTTATTCCCTGTAAAAAGAAAGAGGACTGTAACATACGTGATAAGTGTTCAGGACCTCGGCCCAGAGCAGAGCTTGTACTGCATAAGCAGCAACTTACAGCAAACTGCTGGGCAGCCACATGAAAGTCCCACTGGAAAGCGTCTAACTCGAATTCTGAGACCCAGAGAAAAGGTTCACAAGACCTAGATCAATCCACGGGGATCCTTGGGAAAAAACGACAAGGGATAAACACTAAGCTGACAGTGATGTGAGAGTTGAGACACTCAAGTTATCAACGGAGCTCACTCGTGGACCATTCTACTGACTAAAGTAATGGGGGACACGTAGTTGCCAAATTAGCACCTAAACAGTATGGTACTTAAAAATAACTATGCAAGAGATTCAGCTAGCTCTAGTATGCCTGTTAAGCATCCTCCATTTTGTCATGCAGCCCCACTTGTTACTTTTAGCTCTTTTTTTATTATTATTGTCTTCTGTCTGAAAATAGTTATGAAATTCACCTTTGCTGGGTCTTTGAAGCCTTTATTAGAATTCATTCTATACAACTCATTTTACTCAGGTGTTTCCACTGCAAGAAGATTGATTGGTTTTCTTGACAAATGATATATTTAGAGAAAATGAGGGAATGAATTATAGTTTTGATTTCAAAGCATTCTCATTTAAATTGTTATGCATTCCCTTCCCATTGAAGTAGACGGTCTATCCAGAAACTGCTTATCATATACTAATTTGTACACTTAGGTATCACAACATCAAGAACATGTTGTGGCTTTCTCGGTTTAGAAAACTATTTCTCCTCCAATATCAGTTGCTCCATTGAAGAAAAAGAAGTTACTTTTTACTTTTCACTGTGACTGGAAATCAAAATTATTTTGTTATTGATGCATGCTGAAGCACGTTTACTTTTGACTATTGATGTTGACAAATTTGGGTCCTTTTGTATTGTGAACCCATAATTCTAACTCTGAATTATATATATATATATATATAGTCTCAACCAAGGTTCCAACCTGGCAATCTTGAACATAATACAAAACTGTATGAGCGGGTTTGTGAAATAGCAGCAAAGAAGGGATGTACCCCATCACAGCTAGCATTGGCTTGGGTTCATCACCAAGGGAATGACGTGTGTCCCATTCCGGGTACCACTAAGATTGAGAACCTCAACCAGAACATTGGAGCTTTGTCTGTAAAGCTTACACCGGAAGACATGGCTGAGCTCGAATCAATTGCTTCAGTTGATGCAGTCAAGGGTGATAGATATGTGTCTGGTTTGTCTACTTGGAAGACTTCAGAAACTCCGCCGCTGTCCTCGTGGAAAGCTTAATAATAATGTGCTTTCACTGTGTGGTAATACTGCGTTTATTGGTTTTGAAAAACTTAAAGTGTGTTTTTGTGCTTTGAGTGTTCTGAAACTGTGATGTGTTTCCTACATTGCACCTTGTTCCGAGAAGCCAGCTGGGGAAGTATCTGTAACTTCAAAAGCTTGTGAGCTCTTGCATGATTGTTCCATAAATAAAGATCTGGCATGGTTATTGAAACGCAGACACAATTGTTCAGGTGATTGTAACAAAACTTAAGACTATCTTTAAGTTCTTTTCACTGCCTTAGAGATCAAAAACTTAATTAATTTCTAATAGCAATGTAATGAACTGAAATATAGAAAAGTACCGAAATTGAATGTAACAAAAAGATTGGCAAAGGTAAACATGCAAAATATTGTACTAAGCATTAAATAAAAAGAAAAATCACCTGAGTGATGAGTTACAAGCTAAAGGAAAATTACAAGAAAATAGGTCAAGTATAAGAGAGGTTGCGTGTGTCATTGTTGTGCTGATGGAGCATCCTTCTTCTATGGCCCTGTCTTTGGTATTTATAGAAGATAGTCTCTAATTGTCGAAGCATTTTTCTTTTGCCATGACCGTAATCATGGCCTCTTTTCCAGAGATACTCGGACGTAATGTCATGTTTTCTCATTTCTCGAGATTTTTAGAGTACAAATTAATGCATGTAATATTTAAATATGAATTCCAACAAAAAAAAATTTAAATACAAATGTCACCCAACGAGCGGATAGATCTTGTAATTTGCACCTTGCATATATCAATCGTTTTAGGATAATAAGGGGATGCATTAACCATAAGGTAGTTTAGTGGTTAGACCTATTCTTTGATAGTTCAGAAGTTTTAAGTTTAATTTTTTCTTAAAACCCTTAATAGCTAGTCACTCTTATCTTTTTGGAGACATGTTCTAGATCAGTTTAACCTACAACGACTAACCACGGAGCTCTTGAGAGTAGTCAGTGAGTCTGGACACCCTGTAAAAATAAAAAATAAAAAAATAGTGGGTTACACATGATAGACTACATTTTTAAAAGGGGTAGCAATTGCATCTTCAATTTGATATCTTTCACTCCGTTTTATCTGCAGGAGCATGTTATTCTAATTTTCAATAACTTAATCCTTTGAATCAACAGGACCTTGTTATTGACTATTTTTGCATTAATTGATACTTCATCGATACTTTTGATTATTGCTCCGTTGTGTTTGCTTCTACGTTTGGTTTGTAAAGGATAATGTACAACACATTTTAAAAAAATTATGTTGGTAATTCTGCAAAACACGATCTCTAGTTAACGCCGCTCAATATCAAAATTTATTAGAGATTGACAGTGAAGTTTCAGACAAGAAAGGAGTGTTCGTGAATATATATAAAACTGCAAGAGTTGTGTATGGAATTTCCTTTATATTGATTTTAGGTTTATAAATTAAAACCATATATTAAATTTAGGTATATAAACTACCTGTATGGGGTGGATCAAAATTTTCCTATATTTTCATTATTTATTTTTATCTGTTTTTCAATAATCTGGGATTCTTATTAGAGATTTCCCTTGTAATTTTGATATAAGCTTGTCAAATTTTATCACGTTGATCAACATGATATTTCCATATTTGTGGACGCAATCTTGAATCACACTCCAAAGAATTGGTATCAAATTTTTTATTTTCGATTCTCGGAGATTTTTTTAGGGTACTTTTCAACATTCAAAATCTCAAAATTAAAGGAAGACAGTGATTCATTAACTTCTGAGTTTATGATATTTTTTTTTTCTTGAAGAATGCATCAATTGTAGAAGGCTTTCTCATCCCAAAGTATAAAATAAATTGACATTACTTTAATAATGTAATGAAATTACACGATTCTAAGAAATAGAAAAAAACACATGAAACATATTTGATGGTATTCCAAATAAAAAATAAACATGTCCTACATTGTGTGATCCTAATTAAAGACAAACCTATTTTAATTTCACATTTAAAATTCATATTATACTAGATTGAATTTTTCTGACATAAACAAACAATTAAACAAAAAATTATCATAGATTATGTTCGAGTATATAAAGCACAAAGAAATGGGTAATACACTTTTTCCACATATAACATATTGGTAAAAATAAAAAAAAAATTAATCGATAGTAAAAAACATAGAGTACTAACCCGTTAATCGAGTTGCAAAAATAACTTGATTAGGTTCCTTTTGCTTGTAATTTTGCCGAAAAAAATTAATGTATGTTGAAGATCTTGTCTTCTAGCGTGTATTCACGTTTATCATAAGTGATGCCTCACAATCTCCGTCAAACCATTTGCAATTGGTTTGTTTTGGTTGATATACTTGTGTGTTTTTACATGTAATTTATGAGTTGCATCTACGCCAACAGATTATTTTGATGCGTGTTTGCTCCACCCCAGAGATCCCTAAGCATTGTTATACGTATCCCACATCCTCCCCTGCTTTCCCAGGTTATATGTTCATGCTTGTGTCAGTTATTGCATAATGAGTTCTAAATCTCACTAGTATTTTGACAAAAAAATAGTGTTTTGGAATTACTTATTTAAATTACTTTTAAACAAGTTAAAAGTAGTTTATCAAGTAGAGGCAAAAAAATAAAACTTCTATTTCTCTAAAAATACTTCTATTTAAAACATTTCTTGATTTTATATTTATCACCATCACCATCGTTGTTGTCCCATCAATAACACCACCTACTACTTTTTTCACCACCAACCACATCTCTACCATTATTACAATAAAAAAATACATACACACATTAAAAACACAAACACTAATACACCAAAACATACATCCCCTCACCCCATCCCCACATAATACACTAGCACATCAAACACACACAAAGATGGAGCCACTTAGTGGCCAAGGCCCTCCCTCAAATTTTTTAAAATATCTTTATACCCCCTTCAGAATTTTAAAAATTATGACACCTCTTCTTCAATTTGCAAAAATCTTACACATAGTGTATTTCAACTAGTGTATTATGTTAGAAACTTTTAGTTCTAATTTGACAAATTTTGTGAGGTCACTTGCACTTGTATCTCAACTAAATTTATGGCCATAATATTTATGAAGATTGAAAGACCAAGGCAATGTGTGATGAAGAAGTTCAAGCGACACCACAACATGTGAAGACTTCTTGGAATCCATCAAGCTTAGGTGAGGTAAGAGTGTTAAGTATATAGTTGCCTTAAAATGGTGTAACTTAGGTGAATAAAATAACTTTAGATGTTAATTATGAAAATCCGTAGCATGACTCTTGTATTTATGAGAATAACGTTTTTGAAACTTCAAGGATTGAATTTTAAAGGATATAAGAGTCATGGCATGGAGGCTTTTAGAGTATCACCCCTTGGTGCTCAAAAGTTTGATGAAAGCATTGGTTTTAGGTTAAGAAATCGATGAATACTTGTAAAACCCGTTGTAATTATTTGAATTGTATACTAGAATATTTACTATAATGTTAAAATAGGTTAAAGGGTGCAAAGAACCGCAAAATTTGGTGTTGCGCAATTTGGGCTATAGTTAAAATGCACACCGAGAAAAAATTTATGCCCCTGCCTACGGGTTGGAAAAGGAGTCTAAAGAAGCCTTTCTTCACAATGTTTGATTTTTATGTTCATAGCCTTTTGTTTTTAATCTCAAGAAAGGGCAAAATAGGAATGACAATTTATAACATAATAGGTTGACGATAAGGAGTCAGACATAAAATTAGTGTGCTCGGACAAATGACGTGACCCGCTAATATAAATAGTAAATGAGTCGAGTTAATGTCAAATACAATAGCATTGCAGAAAGAAAATAGGTGACTATTCTTTTTCTTTTTTTTCTTTTTTTTACTATTTTGATGTGGTATTCTATGAAATCTCGTAGAATAAAAGGACTTCTTTTAGTTGGTTTTGTTACTGTTCAAAAGGAGTGAATTTTTATTTTATTAGATCCTTGTGGGTGGCAAAGTGCAATAATTGCAAACCTTAGGTTTGTTTGTGTTATTAAAAAACACTTCGCAAGCTCTATTTTCGGCAATGTTACATCGCAACCTTATGTTCTCTTATGCAGCAAACAAGTAATGTCTTGTACACAGACAAATCAGATGAGTCCAAAGGTATCTATGGATCCCTTTATTTATTTATTTATTTTTGTGCAAGTATCTATGGAGTTCACATTGGTAAAGTTTTGATTATGAATAGACGTGAAAGATAAAGATTACAGTGATCCTTTTCCTTTGGCTTGTTCCGTAATGTTGGAGAAAGATTAAAAAGGAAAGGGAGAATAAGAACAACTTGGTTCAGGTGATTTATTCTGTTTATATGAGTGACTAAATGCACCTACTTGGTTCAAATGATCTGTTCAGTTTTCATAAATGGCTATAATAACTAACATTTACTGGCAAGGGTTACTTGAAAACTTGAGAATATTTAATATGTGTATGGTCCCTCCCTGCTCAATTTTGGGAGTTACGCTATAATTTTAGTACTAGTGGTTAGACTCATCAATTTGGAATTGTCTTTGGCTTCATTCCGAGACTGTTTTCTTCCATGCTCTTTAATTGATGGACTAATAATTTTCTTCATGTATCTATTTGCATGTATGAGTTTTTTAGTAATCTGAGATAGTTCTTGTGCAATTATCCATACCATATTATCTTTATATTAAACATTCGATACATAATTTGATGAAAAATACAGATAGCTTCTCGCTAAAGTAGCCTTATTTCCACATTTTACACATACTTTAGCACTACTAATATTTTGGTAGGCCCTATGGCTTTTCAGATACCTTTTGGTTTTGGGCTTTTCTGATGTCAAAATCCTCCTTTAATTGTCTAGCGTTGCCTTAATTTTACCACAGATGCCTTAATTTGCTTCCAGTTACACTGGAAGTATGTTCCTCTCACTCGTAAAAGCATGTGCCCTGTGCCGATGTGAATCAATGAAGTGGCGTACAATGGGTCTACCATGAAAGCCTGATTCTCCAGGTTCCCCCATTACTGTCTAGCAAAACCATCGTAGCAATTCACTTGCTGAAAGCATGATAAACACTATATAGAGAACCGCATAACAGAGTCTGGGAACAAAGTTGATGCTAGAGATGTCAATGACAAAAACCAAACAATGTCATAACCTGTGGCATAGATTGGAGAAGAAAATCTCAGTTCTGCTTCGGACAAGATGCAATATAAGAGCAAACTAGTAATGGCAACCCCCAAGGTTTTGGGGTAGGTTTCGAATGGAGTTTTGTTTTTTCCTTGACACTTCAACTGCTGGAGGTTGATGATCACCAGAACAATAAATATGAGAATTGCATGGCGTGAAAGAGAAGTAGTACGTTGTTCTTTCGACAATTTGAATCTCATATCAATAGAGGCAGCATTGAATTGTCCTAAAAAGTTTGTCTACCCCCAGTGAAAGAAGGTTGTTCTTCCTGTTTCGGCCATTAATAAATACCACTCCCTGTAGAAGACACAAAAAATTTGAGTTCCAACAGGAAAACAAATCACATTGAGTACATATGAGAAATGGAGAAAGTAGATGAGATTGTTGCAATTTTATGCCCCCCTCCCCCCTATATAGGAGTACAAAAGTACATGACTACGTATGGATGATGCATGTGTGCATGGTTTATTCGCCCAACATTGCCCTACAAATATATACGTGTCGCATTATTTCATATGCAATGCAGATTTACAATGGGTCCTATTGCATTGCGGAATTGTAGACTTTTATATGCAATGCGGACTTGTAATGGGTTCCATTGCAGGTCTAATTGCAATCACTTTCATATGCAATGCGGATTTACAGTGGGTCCCATTGCATTGCAGAATTGTAGACTTTCATATGCAATGCGGACTTGTAATGGGTTCCATTGTAGTTCTAATTGCAATCACTTTCATATGCAATGCGGATTTACAGTGAGTCCCATTGCAGTTCTAATTGCAGACTTTCATATGCAATGCGGACTTGTAATGGGTTTCATTGCAGTTCTAATTGCAGTCACTTTCATATGCAATGCGGACTTGTAATGGGTTTCATTGCAGTTCTAATTGCAGTCACTTTCATATGCAATGCGGACTTGTAATGGATTCCATTGCAGTTCTAATTGCAGTCACTTTCATATGCAATACAGATTTACAGTGAGTCCCATTGCATTGTGTAATTGTAGACTTTCATATACAATGCGGGGTTGTAATGGGTTTCCTTGCTGCTCTAATTGCAGTCACTTTTATATGCAATGATCCAATTGCAGTTACTTTCAAAAAAAATTATGGTTATCTCAATTTTAAGGGATAACTGAAATAGTAATAGGGACAAACTGTTAATTTAGACGTTCTGAATTTAAATTTTAATTATTTTTTGGATCAAATGATAAAAAATTTATCATTTATGAATATCTTAATCACAATGTGAATGACCTACTTTTGAGTATGCCAAACAACAAATTAGTTGAGCTATACAAAAAGTGGCCGGCAAACCAAAAAATAAAAAAACCCAGAAGTGACCACATGCCTTGGATAGTGTCTTTAATTAAATATTTTTTACTTGTGCAACCTATGACTTTCTTATCAATTCAATTGTTTTTTATTGTATAAAAGCTTTCTACAAGTGACCTTGATATTTATAATTATAATTTTTATTTTTATTTTTTTAATTCAAAAGAGAAAATACTTGCAATTAACCTTCAAGACTTTTATTTTTTTGCAATAACTTGTTTCTATTTTTGTCTGACAATTGATTGTAATGTTTATTATGTGTCAACGGTGTTTAAATTTTTTATTATGTTTAGTTTTTAGATTCTTGTTTAAGTGTCTTTACTATTCATTAAATTTAATGGATGATCGGTTAATAATTGATTAGATAGCTTTTTAGTTACACAATAATAACTAACCTCACATTTTTACAATAGTGATGATTAGTCATCTTTATACACACACACACACACAAAATATACACTTATTTTTAACCCCTTTATTATGAATGAAATTCATGTATCAAATATGATATGGTAAAAATAAATGTATTATTTTATTATGATTGGTTAAGAAAAAAAAATCAGAGGATGTAAGTTAAATGTCCACCCTAAAGAAAAAAACTTGACTTCCCCCTGATTTTATGTGTACATTTTTTTGACAATTTATAATATTTTATATGTGAATGTACAATATTTTGTATATAATGTGTACTATTTAACGATGCCAACTGATAGCTGCCAAGCACTTAATATTTTCTCGTTTCCTCTATCTTGTGTCGAAATTGAGATAGAGGACTGTGATTGAGAGGTTGTGAGAGTCAAGTCTAATCCACTCAAAAACATCATATTCTTTGCACGACTTTTAATATAAAACAACTCAACCAATAGATTCTTCATTAATAGAAAACACAACTACACTGTGAATTTAAGTGAGATCTATTATATTTAAATGGGTACCTTACTCATACATTAATGATAAGCATTTTTTTGTCAAAAAGAAAATTAGAGAAAACAAAGTATTAAAGGGCATCTTGGTTTGTCATTGGCTCTGACAATCATGGGAACTTTCCAAGAAGTGCAAAAAAAACTCAGAGGTAAGCAAGTAGGGTGTCAAAATTTGACACGACACGATTAACAGACACGAATCGACATGAATTAAGCGGGTTTGAGTGAGATATTAACGGGTTTGGGTGATAAACAGGTTGACACATTAAACACGTTTAATAAACGGGTCGTGTTTGAGTGAGATTTATTAAACTGTTTATCACACGTTTGTCCGTTTAAATAAAATTAATATAATAATAAATTAATAATTATTTTAAAAATTAGCAAGAAAAAAAAGTAAAGAAATCAATAAAAAAAAATTAAAATAGTAGTTCAAAGATAAAAGAGAGGAGATGAGGAGTACCTCAAATACAAAGGCAAACCAGTGTCTTTTGTTTTTGTCCCACACTAGAAAATGAGGGGAGATGGGAGGGTTGAGTTGCTTATAAAAACAATGACCTCTTGCTTTTTTTTTTTTAAACCTTCAAGTCTTATTTTTATGAAATTTGACTAAAATTTTTTTTTTTTGAGGTAAGTGCAATTGACAATAAAAAAATGGAGTATTAAAATTGTTAATATATATTTTTTAAATTAAACAGGTTAAACGAGTCGTGTCGTGTTACCCGTTTATTAAACGGGTTGTATTCGTGTTGAGATTTTTTACCTGTTTATTAATGTGTCGTGTGCGGGTTTATATATTTTCTACCCGTCAATCGTTTAACCCAACACGTTTGACACCCCTAAAAGCAAAACCATTACTTATTCTTGGGTGCCGTAATTTGACCCATAATTTACAAGAAGAGATTCCTAAGCTCAAATGTAGACATTTTAAATGAGTGGGAAAGTAGAAATTTGGGTTAATTGTATTGGGGGGTCTTAAAGTATGGGGTTTATCTCATTTTGGTCTCTAATATTTCAATTGTATTATTTTAATTCATGAAGTATTAAATATATTTATATGTAGTCCCTCAAACAGATAGCGTCCACATTGTTAATAATGTTTTATTATAAATTTATTACGTGATACTTAAATATGGGTCAAAAAATAATTTAGATAACTCTTGACCAAATTTATATGCAATTTGGTCTCATTGAAGATAAGCTTATATAAAAGAGTTGTGGATGAAGTTTGTCCTCAAATATATTATGGACAATTTAGTAAAATTGTATTCTAATTAATATTTTTAACTTGATAAGGCGTGTTAATGAAAATTTAGAAAATAGAGAGGGTGTTCTTGAAAATATGATAAACTAGAAGAGTGTGATTGAAATTTTTCCTTATTTTTATCACTAGTTGACAAGTTCAATTCATCTTTACGTATTTATTTGAGGAATCTAAATAACAATTCCATTATTTTCCTTGATCTTTTCGAAAAAAGCTCATGTCCCACTTTGCTTAGTTTCTTTTTTTTTTTGGTATTCACTTTGCTTAGTCTCTTTTATGCCAAGTTTTTACCAGATGGGAGCACTCAAGAAATTATTTGAAGAGGGTAAAATAAAATATATCGATCTATCTAAAGCTTCACCTGATACAATCAGAAGGGCGCATGCTGTTCATCCAATAACAGCTATACAACTTGAATGATCCTTATGAACTGGAGATGCAAAGGAAGAGGTCATTCCCACTTGCAGGTGAGACATTTTGCTTGTGCTAAATGCTAACTATTATGTTTAGGAAGTGATGAGCATTTCAAATTGCTAAATTCATTAGTCTTATAACTTTTCAGAGAACTTGCCATTGGGATCGTTCCATTTAGTCCTTTAGGAAAGGGTTTCTTCACTTCAGGTCCACAGATGGTTGAGAAATTGCCTGAAAATGACTTCAGAAAGGTAAATAGATCTGACAAAATCCTCTCTTCAACATTATTTTGTGGTTAATTAACATCATAGGGGCATTGATCTTTGTGGTCGTCTCTTTATGGTTTCCTATACAAAGTTTCTTTTTCTGCCTTAAAAAATGATTCATTGAAACAATGAGTCACCACTGTAGTTTTATGCTGAATTGTCTTACCATTTTTTGTAGACTATGCCAAGGTTCCAACCAGAGAATGTCGAGCATAACAAAAAGTTGTAGGAGCAAATTAATGCAATAGCAACAAGGAAAGGATGCACTGTATCACAGCTAGCATTGGCCTGGGTCCATCAACAAGGGGACGATGTTTCTCCCATACCCGGCACCACCAAGTTTGGAAATTTCAACCAGAATGTTGGAGCTTTATCTGTAAAACTAGCACCTGATGAAATGGCTGAGCTTGAATCTATTGCTATAGTTGATGCAGTAAAGGGTGATAGGTATTCATCTCCACACATGGCTCTCACTGGAGATTTGCAAACACTCCACCTCTGTCCTCTTGGAAAGTTGAATGAGGATGATCTTCTTGGTACCCGCCAATAATGCCTTACTACTTTTAATGAAATTCTATGTGCTTGTGTGCCTTGAGAATGTTATAATTCTGAGATTGCTTCCTAAGTTAGAACTATGTTATTTTGATGAATAAAGATGAGCCACTTATTGCTTTTTTCATCTTGCCCAATTAGTAAATTTGATTGTTCGTACTATCTTTTATTCATCTCCATGAATTTATTTTCCCAAAGATCTTGTTACGTCTCACAATTCTCTTAAAGAAACCAACCTTAACAGATATTAGTAGAAAAACAATGTTTTACATTCTATTCAACATAGAAGTCTATCTTATGGAAATTGCATTAGAAAATGATTCATCTTGTATAAAATGAATTTCGATTGTAAACTTAGTTATGTTTTAAACCTCTCCTATTTGAAAAGTTAGATTCATGAGGGTTGTGCGCTATTAGAGATAAAGATTAAAGACAAGGATGAGGATTAACCAACTCCATCCCATCTCATCCAACTTTCCAAGCTTTGTGCTCATCTTCATATTTCTGTCATTTTATAAATGTATCAGTAAGTGTAGATTGAATGGCCCTTTGGTCCAATAGTACTCCTTATCTTATAAAGACTTTGTCTTCTTAAGGTCAAGGTTCAAGTCCCCATTCCCCTCCCCTCCCCCCCAAAAAAAAAAATTGGAAAAAAAAAATGTGAGAGGAAATATACAGATTTTCAAGTACTTTCATGGTATCAGAGCAAAGTTCTTGACTTTGTTAAAAAGCAATTCTTTTTCGTAACTCTGTTTTCTTAATCATGTCAGCTTCCTCCACTAACACCCAAACCAACACTTCCTCAAACTACCCCTGCCTTCCTTATTTTTCCTCTGATGCTGCTCATACCACCACCCTCACCACAAAACTTGATGAAACTAACTACCTTTTTTGGATATCTCAAATCATGTCGCATCTTCGTGGTCACCAAGTGCTCAGCTATGTTGATGGCTCTATCCTTTCTCCACCAGAACAAA
The DNA here is from genome assembly GCA_963454935.2 of Ilex paraguariensis. Lineage (NCBI taxonomy): Eukaryota > Viridiplantae > Streptophyta > Magnoliopsida > Aquifoliales > Aquifoliaceae > Ilex > Ilex paraguariensis. Next base: position 587,795 of record CAUOFW020003813.1, read on the forward strand.
TCCAGACTGGTTCTACTATGATGATCAATCCTGATTTTGTCACTTGGCAATGCCAAGATCAACTTCTACTTGGCTGGCTCCTGTCTTCCTTAACCGAGGATGTCATGCCCAGGTCATTGGCCTCCTTACCTCTCATGTTGTTTGGACAGCACTTATCGCCTCTTATGTGGCTCATTCACGAGCATGGATCCTCTAGCTTCGTATGCAACTACAGGCCACAAAAAGGGCCTGGATTCCATTCACAAATATTTTTATAAGGCAAAGAAAATTGCTCATCAACTTGCCGTGGCTGATCATTCGGTTTAAGGCCGCGACACGTGCAGATTCTGTCTCTCACTGATTTATTGTGTCATCTTCTTTCTGATGAATTTCGTATTGCCTATGATATCGTCACTTCCGACATTGCTTTAGTAGCCCATTTGTCTCACCGTAACACCTTTTTTTCTACTGCTCAAGACTTTAAGCACTCACAACAGTATCGTGGTAATTGTAGTTGCCATGGTGATCGTGGCTTTGGACAACACAACAACAGTGGTTCCCACAATGGCCAATTTTCTAGATCTAGTGGTGGTCGCGGCCTTAATCGCAATTCTCACAGTAACAATAATTCTAGTTCTGCTCCCAGTAATTGCAATCTCTCTGCCAAACCTGTTTGTCAGGTCTGCAACCCTGTTGGCCATGTTGTACTCCAATGCCACAATCAATTCAATGAGGCTTTTCAATACATTGATCTGCATGTTGCATCTCACGCACATAATGCGGCCTCGGACATCTGATATCCTGATTCTGGAGCTACCCATCACCTCACCTCTGATTTCTCTGATCTAGATTTGTTCTCTGACTACACTAGCAATGCCACCATCCATATTGGTAATGGGGGCAAGTTTGAAATTCACCACACAGGCTCTTCTTCATTTAGGACTCCAACCTCGTCCTTTCTTTTAAAAAATATTCTCCATGTTCCCCGTGTCAAAGACAATCTTCTCTCCATGCACAAATCTTCCCACGATAATAATTGTTGGTTTGAGTTTCACCCATTTTATTTGTGTTAAGGACATCCACACAGGGAAGGTTCTACTTCGCGGCCCGAGCTCTAATGGCCTCTACCAACTTCAGCTTCCTAATATTTCAAATAAAGTCATCTTGTTTTATGATGCAACTGATCGATTGCGCCAATGCATAGGGCATCCGACACTTCGCACGGTTCAAAACATCTTGACAACAATTGGCATTCTTTTTGGCTCCACTAAATCCCACCCGGTTTGTGGTGCCTGTCCCTTTATGGAGAAAGTGTTTAACAAAACACCTGATTACAATTTTTTCAAGGCCTTTGGATGTGCTTGATATCCTTGTCTTTGGCCCTATCCCGAACACAAGTTTGATTATCGCTCTACTCGGTGTGTTTTTCTCATATATAGTCTTCAACGTCATGGATATCAGTGCCTCAACCAGCTGCGACAAAAATATATATATAGCTCCTAATGTGATTTTTGATGAATCTACGTTCCCTTTTGTAGCTTCTCTATCTAGCCGATCTCACCCACCACCATCCTCAACTGTTTTGCGGTCTCCTTTGCCTTTGGTTCGCCCGCATCAAACCACTTCTGCTACAATCAGTCCCTCTCAGCCCAAGGCAACATCGCCCCTGCATGCTGCCCCGCCAGACACCACAACAATGCAACCTTCTAATCTGCCCCATCTCTCCATCCGCCTGTTCCAACCATTGTCCCAGTCGCACCTATTCTAGCCACAATTCCTGCCACATCTGTTCCCACTCACCCAATGGTAACTTGCTCCTATGTTGGTACCCGACGTCCCAAAGTGCTAAATATTGCCACCAAGCACCCTTCCACAGTGTTATGTCACTCTGTTGACTTAGACAATAATCCCACTTACGTCACCACGGCTACCCGTGATCTGCTTTGGCGAGCAGCTATGGCAACGGTGCTTAATGCCTTGATTTAGAATGGAACCTGGACACTACAGTCTCCCCCACCGAATGCCAACATTGTGGGCTGCAAATGGATATTTCACTTCAAACGCAAGGCTGATGGCATAATCGAACGCTATAAAGCACACCTCATCGCCAAAGGCTTCAATCAACACATGGGTAATGACTACACCAACACCTTTAGCCCCGTCATTAAACCGGTGACCATCCGCGCTATCTTAAGTTTGGCCACTAGTCGTGATTGGTCTATTCGCCAGCTCAACATTCAAAATGCATTTCTTTATGGCACTCTTGATGAAGTTGTCTATATGAAACAACCTCCTAGATTCATCAACTGTCAATATCCCAAACATATGTGTCGCTTGCGGAAGTCCCTTTATGGTCTCAAGCAAGTATCCCGTGCTTGGATCGGCTGCTTGAGCACTTTTCTCATTGTTCAAGGTTTCATCGCATCTAAAATAGATTCGTCACTATTTATTAGAGTTACATCTTGCTCGACCTTGTATTTGCTAATTTACGTGGATGACTTCATTATCACAGGAAGCTCCCCATGTACATCCGATCTTTCATTCACAAACTTGGAAAAGAATTTGTCATCGAATACTTAGGTCCTCTACATTTTTTCTTGGTCATTGAGGTTATCCACACTTCAAATAGGCTTCTTCTCAATCAAATCCAATATATTGTTGATCTCCTCAAATGAGCTCACATGAACGGGGCACAATCACATTTCCAATCCATTCTCGCCCACTACCAAGCTTCATCTCCATGGCAATGATCAATTTTCTGATGGAACCCAATATCGCAGCCTTTTTAGCACCCTTCAACACATCACCATCACGCGGCCGGATCTTTCTTACTCTGTTAATAAAGTTTGCCAATACATGCACAAACCAACCAATGCCCACTGGACAGTTGTAAAATAATCTACAATTGGTTATGCCATCTTCTTTGGTCCAAGTGTTGTCTCTTGGTCTGCTTGCATACAATCCGTCGTCGCTCTCTATCACCGAAGCAGAATATCGGGCTCTCTCCAACGCTATTGTTGAAATTTTTTTGTTATAATCTTTACTTCAAGAACTTCATGTTCCACAGCCTACACTCCTCCGCCTTATGGTATGACAATGTCGGTGCCACTTTCCTAACCATTAATCTAATCTTCAATAATCGCGTGAAGCATATTGAAATAGCATTTCACTTCATTTGTGATAATGTGGCAAAGGGCAATCGCCAAGTCAATTTTTTGTCAATCAAGGACCAAGTAGCTGATATCTTTACTAAATCGCTTCCTACACCACGTTTCCAATTCCTTCGTTTAGTTCTTGGCACACTTCACTTGCAAGGGCGTATTAGAGATAAAGATTAAAGATAAGGATGAGGATCAACCAACTCCATTGATCCTACCTCTCTGTGATTCTCCAAAGTTGTGATAGAATAAAATCCAACCTTCCAAGCTTTGTACTCATCTTTATATTTATGTCATTCTATAAATGTATCAATAAGTGTAGATTGAATGTGAGAGGAAATATACTGATTTTTCAAGTTCTTTCATGCGCACACCCACCCATAAGTTTTTAGCATTTTCGTATGAGAAGATTAATGGGTTGTACGGAAGCTGATTTGCATCAATAATTTAGTTCTAATGACTAATGATGGATCCAAAGGGGCAGTTGGAAGGGTGATCAACGCTCAAAAGGTTTGGAAAATCCTCTTGCATGGTATCATTCAATGGAATACACAAACTTTAGGGTCATCTTTATTTTGATTTTCCAAAAAAATGTGTCTATCCCCTAGACTAAGTTTTTTGGTTCCACCTCTGTTTGATGATACGCCGGAGGATGACATTTGTGAAGTTTGTAACTCTTGGGGTGGGAGTGAAAATCGGTGGTGCAATAAACAACACCACTACAAGAAAAACACGTGATATTTTATACATGAATGTGCAAAATTCAAAGTGTTTTATGGCTTAAAGCATCTTTAGAGCACCAATGTCTAAGAGGTGGTGATCTCTTGTACCTCAGTAGGTGTTAAACATAGAAGAAAGATCTTTGGCATAGCTTCATGTCTTTTTACCATCAGCTTACTTAGAACTTAAACCAGATCATCTAAGGACATGACTGGAAATCTATTTGATGTCCAACTAAAACATGTATCTATAGAGCAAAGATCAAAATTTAATCTTTTTTTAATCGAAACAATATAAACGTTTATGTTTTTCTAGAAATTGAATGAATCATTGAAATTTCTATGTTTCAAGATATTTGAAATTTTTGTTGTTGTTTCAAACTAATATTTTAAAAATAATTTTTATTTATTTTTCAGTTTCTATTCGGCTCATGAAATCTTCTAGAAACATTTTTGATTTCAAGCTAACTAAAGCAGAACACTAAACTAAAATTTTAATCCTTGCTTTGGTGGGCATTTGGCTTGGGTGAAATGAAAATCAATCAGAATGGAATGAGACCAAAATAAATTGTGTTCAAACATTCTTGTTCAATTATTTGGTCACAATGCTTGATTGCATTCACCCTAATCTTCGAACACGAACCTTCGAATGTGTGTATGGTTTATGTGTGTGGGTGAGTGTCACTCTCCCTTGGGTTCGATACTAAAAATGGGAAAAACGTGTGTATGAATGAAAATGTGTGTGTGTGTCTGCAAAAGTGTTCTCCAAGCGAAGAGAGACTTGCAAGTGTCGTGTTTTACTTGAAATGAATATTTCAAGGTCATTTCCTCGGGGAAGGAAGGTTGAATTGTAGTGAAGTTGATTTTGTAAAGAAATGAAAAAGTGTAAAATTTTGTAGTTGTGTGTTTTGCTAAGTGAGGATTTTTGATAACATGCAATAAAAACAAGGTTGACTAATCTGAAAGGGTCATTCCAATGGAAATGTCAAATCAACTTGAAACTTTCTACTATTGGTGTCTCAGTGTTTGATTGATTCATAGGAAGTGAAGGACTAATGTGGAGGTGTAGGCTCAAGCATACCCCGTGACAAGTCTACGGTGTATTAAGAGTTCACAACCACGTCCGCACACAACCTAGTCAAACCAAGCACCTTACACTACGAGGAAGAATGGAGGAGAGTTGATTTAGCATATCTAAGAGAAAATCTCCCTTGGATTAGCTAACTAAAAACTTAGTTACTCATAATGAAAGCAAACACATGCATAATGTAAAGATACATGGTAAAGAAATGAAGATTAAAACTTGTATTAATGCGAATAAAAGTTAAACTACAAAATAAGTTCGTTTCATACCCAACTCAAAAGCTTGAAATGAAAAACTCAAATGTAAGCATGGTAGATTCAAGAATACATAACTAAACTTGAAATACACTTGAAATAACTAAGATTAAAATGCAAGAAATGAAGATTACAAGAGTATTATATCTTACTACAAGTGAAATGGGTAAGAAAATGAAAAAATTTAACTTCTCACTCTAAAACTATGTCTTCTTCCTTGAGACCTTCTCTCTCTAAAAGCTTCTCTAGCTGAATAATGGTGTAAGGATTCTACATTTTCCTCCATTAGCCCCCTATGGTTTGTGAGAGCAGACTTGCCAACCTTATGAAGTGATTTGACACTTGCACAGGCAAGGACAAGCTTAGCCTGCAACCTAAAATGCCTCTCTTTCTCTTTCTCCCTCATAAATGCATGGGCTTCCCAACCTTATGAAGTGATTTGACACTTGCACAGGCTAGGACAAGCTTAGACTGCAACCTACCATGTTTCTCTCTTTCTCTTAGCCTGCAACCTACCATGCTTCTCTTTTTCTCTTTCCCTACACCAATCCTAGGTATAAGGAGACATGCTTATATGTAGAATATGTCAGGGGATGTGTGGGAAAAGCATAGGTGGGCCCCCCAAGCAAGTAGAATATAAGTTGTAGGTTCTGGCATTTTTCAACAAAACCTATCGGTAGGTCGATGTCAAAACCTACTGGTAGGTTTTGTTCCCGTAAGCAAAACCTTCCAAAAGGTTTGACAGATGATCTAGTAGGTCCAACTCCAATGTACAAAACCTACGGGTAGTTTTATGAGCAAACCTACCGGTAGGTTTACTTGATTTGCTCATTTCTTGATCTTTTCACCTTCCAAGTCATCCGTTAAGCCTCCCCTTCATCTCCATTGACTTTGAGCACTATGATAGGAGCTTAACTCAAGCCATTTTCAACTCTTTACCTATAATCACACAGAAACTTCATTAATTGTTTGATTAATTGCAGTTCCTCCCATTTCACCACAAAAGCAAGTATAAAAGGGATACAAAAGTATACATGATGTGCAATATTTTGTGCTAATCAATCACCAAAATAAAATTTTAATCCTTGCTTTGGGGATCATTTGGCTTGGGTGAATTGAAAATCGATCAGAATGGAATGAGACCAAAATAAATTGTGTTCAAACATTGTTGTTTAATTATTCGGTCACACAAGATCAATTATTAGAACGACCATTACACTCCGTTCCTAGGTTGTGTTTGACATAACTTCAAAAAAATAAAAAAGTCTATTACAAGAATAATACATTGTGCATTTATGTACACACTAACAAAAACGTTAAAACTAGAAAAAAAAAAAAAAGGGTTAGTTGCAAAAAATCCCCTTACACTTAGGGTAGAAACAGATAATCTCCCTCAATTGTGAACTTTTTTACTATCCCTTGAATTCGTGATCAAAATGCAAAAGTGACATAATGATAGGGATTATAAAGGGATTGGATAGACATAAAATTAAAGTTTAGAATTTTATTTATTTCTATTATTTATTATATTATTTGGTTACCTAGTAATTAGCTCATTAGGAGATTTAGATAGAATTTTAGCTAAAGAGTACTTTTTATATGAGTATGACACTTGTCCTATTAATAATAGTGTAATTCCAATTATTAGAATTAAAAATTTTGATGAATATGAGAGCCCAACTTTGATCCCCTCTCTGCATCAATTGGTATCGGAGCCCAACTTTTATACCCAACACTACTTCTCGTTGCACTCAACTGGACAATGATCTTTATCCTTGTTAATCAGCTTTCCCTTCGTTTAATTATTGTTATGACAATTTCGTGAGCACTTTGCCAAAGCCATCATAGTCTTATGCACATAACACAAGTAGATTTCCCTGTGGAACAAGATCTTCATAGTTTTATTGAAGACCTTGTTGCTAGTTTTCAAGGCATGGAGCCCTAAACATTTAACCAAGCCCAACATAACTCAAAAAAAAAAAAAAAGAAACGTCCCATCCCATTTGCCCCTTCTCAGATAGCCTAGCAAAGCCAAGCCCATCTCCAACACCAAATATTCTAAGATTGTACAAACACCCCCAAAACTTTTCAAAACTATAAATTTATTTTTTGAAATTATAGGTTGGACCTCTGAGATTTATGAAATTATAGATTTAACCCTTAGAGTTTTTGAAATTGAATATTTGACCTTGAAGTTTCTAAAAATTACACATTTTCCCCTAATAGTTTAAAAAGTTACACTTTGGACAAATTTTTTTGAAATTTTAGTTTAGCCCCAAATTTTTTTAAAATCATATTTTAGCCCCAATATTTCTTCAATTTACTTCTTCCAACAAGACGATTTCCACTATTGAGTTAAACACCAAAGTATTAACTTTATCCCAAGAAAGTCTTGATAAACAAGAAGCTTTGAACAAAAGACTAGATATAATTTAAGTATCCCTCGATTCATCAAGAAAACTTGTTTTAATTGCAGTCTGTGAAACTAAGACAAGTGAAGATTTCAATTTTGTTTCTTCAACTCTGAATCAAAAGTGGTTGAACACAATCCTCCAGTTCTACCACAAGCTCTACTATCGCATTTAGTAACTGAATGATGAGTTGACATTATCTAATGTTGATGAGCTCAAAAGTTTCCAAAGCGTGTCTCTTCAAATGGAGAGGCTACTTTGTCTCCACTGGTTTATATCCTTTCTTCACCTATATCAAGATTGTGAAGAATATACCACATCAAGTGATTATTTTCTACTTTGAGGATCTATAATGTTATTTTCTTGGGACATAAGCTTCTCTAGATCTCTTGGTGTCTTGCATTTACAACTCTTCGGAGAAGAGTTTGTTTCAGCTGGGGAGAAATGATAGGAGTAATTATCTCATTAGGAGATTTAGATATAGTTTTAGCTAAATAGTACTTTTTATTTGAGTAGGACACTTGTCCTATAAATAATTGTGTAATTTCAATTATCATAAATAAAAATTTTGATGAAATATGAATTGATTAGTTTCTTTGTGAAGATTTGTGTTTCTTGACCGATTCCTTGTGAGGATGATGTAAAATTTCCTTTCTTCTCTGATTTCTATTCATCCCCTCGCTGCATCACATAATCCATCAATTTTAACCAAGTGTGAGGAATATGCTCTAATGATACGCATAAAATTCTAGGCCAACCCACCCAAATCAATCACCAAAATAACAAATTTGGCCTAGGTTGCACTTCCTCTTCCTCTAATGTCTCTACCACCATCAATCTCCAAGTCTCTATGAGTCTCCAACCAATAGTGGAGAAGATCTCAACTCTTTTGGCAACAAGATTCTAATCAATTGTATACATTAATCATGAGTAACTCAATTGTTTTGCAAGAGAATTATCGAAAAAGTGTACTTTTGTTCTTTTATATTGAGAAATTCCAGTGCATTCTTATCAAAATAATTGATCTTGAATGCAGTGTTCGTGATAAGAGTGCATGTTTATCAAAGCATAAGATATCCATGAATCCTATTTTTTTAAATGTTATTCCTGCACTAACAAAAGAAGTGTGATCACAAGATCATGACCCTCTTGCAGAGTATTTAGTCTCCATATTACTGCCTCCAAAAGAGGGAAGAATAGATTATATATTATTATTTTAGCTAGTCACCCTTGATATGATGGGTCATAACTATTTATGTCAGATTCTCGATGAGATCCGACTTGATGTTATGAATCTTGAAGATTCAATTACATAAGGAAACTAAGCATCCTTGAAAGATCGCACAAATACAATCATATCATTTACCACCATATTCATGAAGAATAAAGTTTATTATTTTGTGATAATATATTCACATATTAATTGGAGAGATATGAGTTCCTGAAGATCCTAATCATTCCAAATGTTCGATGTATCTGAGGTTGCAAGATTCAAACATACTTGAAATTATGTGAAAAATTTTCTAAAGAATATATGTTCGAAAAACAATGGATCATATTTCATGATTGAATGTGCCCCTATAATAGCACATCACGAGAGTTGATCCACAATAGATTGATATCATGTGGTTGAAAATAAAATAATAAATGTTGTGCTTTTGATGAAAATTATCAATCTTATTTGACCGAGCATACATCATTTCTTGAAGAAAATGTGTTTAAATGGCCATAAAGGAAAAATAGATTGATCTTGAAGATCAACTCTATATAATTCTTGAAGAACTAATTCCTCTATACTTAGTTCTATATTGCACTTGATGTATTTCCTTGGCTTTATATTTTCTTACATCCTAGTGGCTTGTACTTTATGTATTTTAATGATTATGGACATGAGCTAACTAAAAATTGGTGGTCATGATTCTTAAAATAGTGATACTAGAATGAAAATTCTAGAAGAACCAATATTATATTGCTAAAAAGGAATTGTATCTTAACAATGTCTTGTAGATCCAAATGAAATCTACTATCAAAATTTAAAGGCATACATCGTAATGGATATCACAGTATTCTTTTTATTATTTCAAGCTAGAAGCTTGTGTTAGAGAAACTACTTAATTTTTATATTATATTATATTATATAACCTTGAGAATAATTGAATTATATATGGTGATGCACCTAAAGTGTAATGCACAAATTTTTTTTAAAAATTTTTGGCTTGCTCATTTTGGACATCCAAGATCAACTTTGAATCATTGTGAATACACATGAAACCACTAAAGAACTAGAGGATTTTTTGGCAAATGATTATTTATGTACTATCTAGTTACAAAATAAATTGGTTATCAAGTCTTCCCTTACTATATATATGATGTTATTTATAAGTCCAAGGTTGATATATCCCAATTATGGTTACTAAATATAATTATGTGATTTTGAATATAAGTATGATGATATATATATTTCTATGAGTTAGATATATGTGCAATTTATTGGAGTAAGCCAAGTTTATTGACTTTTTATTACAATCAATTATTTCATGTGAGTTTTGTGAATTTTAAAAATATCTTAGTCTATTCAGCTAAGTTGAACCTTTTTCAAGTCTTAGTGGCTTAAGTTAATACTATCAATAAAAGTTACAAGAGGTAACTTGTTTTTTAAATTCTATTCAAAAATTAAGTCTAAATTGTGTGAACTTTAAGTACTTTTAATTTGACAATTTTTAGCCTTCAATGCTTAATGGAGTATTTGTAATACATTATATCTTATTAAAGGATCAAGATTATTATTCTTTTGTAGTATATAAATACATAAGCTAAATAACTCTGTCTTTCGTTTATAAAATATTGTGAAATGAATTTATCTACATTACATTAGAGGCATAACAATAGACAAAATTCTCTAGAAGAGGAAGAAATTATAAAAAATACTACAAAAATTAGTACTCCTCAAGAAAGTTGGTACTCATGAAGATATCGAAGAAAAATATGCAATGAATATTGTATAAAAAAAGTCGGCACTCTTGAAGAGGTCACACACAAAACAAACAAAATAATCAATTTAAGCTTTTTGTGTAAACATCCCCAAAAGAGGAGTCTCTTGAAGAGAAATCTCCTTAGAGACAAAAGTATCTAAAAATAATGATATCTTAAGAAGTTACGTACGTACAAAAGAAAAATGAGATAATCTTATTGTCATTAGGGAGAGGAAATCTATCATTTGAAATGGGATAAACTTTCTTACATGCCTAAAGCGTGGTCGACTCATATATTCAAAAGATTTAACTTCTCAAAAGAGAAGATTTAACTCATGAAAAAGTTGTTGAAGTGGAAAAGGAAATTGTCCCACATCGTCTCAAACAATAATCTCTGAAAAGTAAAAAGTTCTTAAACAAACATGTCTCTTGAAGAGTGGTAGATATCTACATAGATGTACAAGAGAAATGTGATATCACATAAAAATGGACATAAATGATATATTTCCTTTTGTAATAGCTACTAAAATCTTAAAAGATGATTTATATAAACTATTCATAAGATTAATGTTGATGTAGAAATGATTGGCCAAAGTAGAAAGAAGTTTATGATATATTTGGACCCACAGTTCAATATACTTGAATATGTAAATGTAGACAAGTAGTTCTAAAACATTGAAAGTTGTTAAATTAGATCTGTAGTCCAATGCTTTGAGATGTAAAGCCTATCAGATATAAGTGGATATTTACATGAAAATAAAAAGTAAATATGTAATATAGAGTACATCTAGTAGGGCAAGGGTTCCTGTAGAAACCCGAGATTATTTATGAAGAAACATATCCAACTGTAATGGAAGCAATTACATTTCGGTATCTTTTTAGTCTAGTAGTCTCCAAAGGACTCGACATTCATCTAATGGACGTTGTTACTGCATATTTGTATGAAAAGTTAGATAATGATATTTATATGAAAGTCTTCTTGACTACAATTGCCTTAAGCAAACATTAAAATCATGAAACATGTACTCAATTAAGTTGAGACAATCATTATATTGGATTTAAACAATATAGAAGATGTGGTATAACCATATATCTTAGTAAGTACTTGGTAAAGTAAGGGTATGGTAATAATCTCATATGCCAATATGTATCTATTAAGAAATTAGAATCTAGATTTATCATCATTACAGTATATGTTGATGACTTGAATCTGATTGGAACTCCTAGACAGTTGATAAAAGCTGTTGAATATTTGAAAAAAGGAATTTGAGATGAAAGATCTCAAAAAAATAAAGTATTGTCTTTGCCTGCAAATCGAGCATTCATTAAACGAAATTCTTATCCATTAAACAACCTATATAGAAAAGGTCCTAAATCGATTTAACATGTATAAAAAATATCCGTTAAATATTTCAATGGTCGTCTAATCTCTTGATGTTAATAGGAATCCCTTTCATCCTAAGGAGGAAAGGAAATGTTTCTTGGTATTGAAGTACAGTACCTAAGTGCAATTGGTGTTTTGTTATACTTAGCACAATGTATTAGGCTTGATATAACATTTGCAGTCAACTTGTTGTTAAGATTTATTTCTGCATCAACTTAACGACATTGGAATGATGCAAAATATGTCCTATGCTACCTTTGTAGAACTACATATTTGGTCTTGTCACACTCAAACCAATCAACCAATGGTTCACATTTAGTCAGTTATGCAGATTCTAGATACCTATCAGATTCCCACAAGGCTCATTCACAAACTTGACATGTTTTCATGTGGTGCCACAACAATCTCATGGAAATCTGCCAATCATACTTTAGTTGCAACATTTTCAATCATTTTGAGATACTTGCACTCCATAAAACAAGTCGTGAATGTGTGTGATTAAGGTCTGTAGTCCATCATATCCGAGATAATTACAAACTCCCTTTGATTACAAATTCACCAACAACCTTATATGAAAACAATGTTGCTTGTATTTCACAGATTAAATGAGGGTTTATCAAAGGTTATGGAACCAAAAATATTTTGTCAAAGTTCTTCTACACTCATGAAATTCAGCAAAGTCGTGAAAGTGAAGTAAAACATATAAGATATGTGACGCCCCTAAAAACGAGGGTCCTGATTAAACTTAATCAATATATAAATTAAAACAATAATAAAGTCGAATTAGTGTGATAGAATAACTAAAAACTAGCAATTAAAGTCAATTAGGGTTTGTGCGGTAATTAGGGTTTTATGTGTGTTATGTTTACAATTTGCAAGTTTAATGCAAAATTACTACAAAATACAAGGAGCAAAGTAAGGGAGCTTGAAAATACCAAGGCTAAAGTGTAATTAAATCAAATGAAGAGTCAGCATCATGCAACTTGCAAATTCCAGCAAAGCTCCACCATCCGGACGGTGGTGATGGCATCCGGATGGTCACCCTTGATCCTATCTTTATGCCTTCCACCTTCTGCTTCTTTAACGGCTATAAATAGTCATCTCCTCTTCAGACTTCAACAGGCCAGAACCAAGAGAGAAAAGAGAAAAGAAAAAGAGAAGTTGCAAAAATGATCTGGTCCGTGATGCACTTCAGTCTAAACTTTGTACTTTTATATTTCTGTTGTATCTTTCTATTCGAATAGTTGAACTGCTGTCACCTTTTTGTCTTACCTGATAATAAAAATGATTGTGTTTCAGTTGTTCCTTGTGAAAGACATTTTGGATTCTTTCTTTTAATTTTAGTTATAATGAAAACTGCCTACACTTCTTACTTGTCTGTAACAATGGGGCGTGAGTAGTTCCGTATATCCTCTAATGAGAGATAAACATATGTATAATACTGATTAAATTCTTGAAATGCTGATATTTTATATATTTATATATTTATGTATTATATGTTTCATGCATGATACACTGATGTACGTACTTTCGGTGCTGTGCCTGAAAGTATGTCATCAGTGCATCATCAACCTGCCAATAAAACAACCACGACATTCCTATCGGTATGGCTAGTCCTCCACCGGAACGATGAGGATGTTAACTGATGCATGGTACAAAACCTAAATGATCCTTTTGGTATAACTATTAGATGAATGACCTAAGTATTCCTCATGAATGGTTTGTCCTTCTGGATTACTCAGATCGTTTAACTGGTATAAAAGATAATATTACCAGTCTAACAACCACGGTATTCCTATCGGTATGGTTAGTCCTCCACCGGAACGTTGAGGATGTTTAATTGATATTTATGTATCACAAATATAGTCAAATGAATACTCTTAAGTATTTCTCATGAATGGTTTGTCCTTCTGATTGCTTGGATCAATCAGTTGACATATTTATAACCAGCTAACCTAAGAAGTTGTTGTGTTATAACTACTACCATCAGTTGACCTAATAAGTGGCTATTTTCTGGTTTATTATATATGCACCTACTATTATGAAGAAAATGAATAATTCAACTATTCCTCATGAATGACTTGTCTTTCTGGTTTGCTTGGATTAATCAGTTGTCATAAATACCACCAGCTAACCTAAGAAGTTGTTGTGTGATAGTTTATATACATCAGACCTACCAATTGACTTGCTAGTAAAATGGAAGTTGATTTTTGTAAGGTAGCATTTCCATCATTTAACCAATAAAACACATGAGATCCTTGAACTGAAGGATATTTTTTTATTGTTTTACTCTATCTGCATATAACTGTTTATATAGACTCGTTATCAATTTACGCTCACATCACCAGCTATCACATGCTGTCTTATTTGAATTTGTAACTTTACTATTTTATTTCGTTTTCACATTATTAAAACTCTTTATGGGATCGATACTTGAACTTAAAACCGAGAAAATTACAATTCGACCACTTATATTTGGGTGCATAATATTAATCCGATAACTTAAAAAAAGTGCGAATCAGATCCTTTATCAACCCGCTGATCACCCATTAACCCTCGAAACTACCTGTGAATGTTGCATAACCCAACACCATGGGCATAACATCCCTTCACCGGAATCATAAATAACACAGAGTTTGGGCAGAGTCTCCCTTGTACCAGGCACTCCCAAACGTATAACATGTGTACATTTCAATCACTTGACCATTTCAATGTCCAATATTCATTAATTAGTCCTTAATATTAGTCCATTTACATCCTTTAAACAAAAGCACTCCAGGCCCAAGGGCTTGACAATATTATTTTAAATTTTTGAAAACTTAAGAGGACCTACTGGTAGAAAATCGAAGATCTACTGGTAGAAGAGCTCTATGAAATTCTTCTACTGGTAGATAATCAACGTCCTACCAGTAGCAGAGCTCTCTAAAAATCTTCTACTGGTAGATAATCAACGTTCTATTGGAAGAGCTCTCTGGAAAAATTTTATCGGTAGATAATTCAAAGTTCTATCGGTAGAAGAGCCCAGTCTGCCCCCAATTCAATCCTTTTTCAATCCCAACTCATCCAATCTCATACAACATCCACACAAACTCATATAGCATCAAATTTTACACAAAACATATATCATATGAGTATCCTTTATATAATATTACATGTTCAAAAACTAAATTACACATTTGTTTTACAAAAACGTAATTTAAAGTGACAACTCGACTTTTTTTATCATTGAGGGCCCAAGTGAGAGCCATCTACTTGGTCCTGCACCTGAAATATTGTGCCCATAAAGAGTAAGTCACGCTCAATAGAGTATCTCCTAAAGAAGTTACTCCCTAACCTAGATGCATATGAAATGCTCACATGCATTCAACAATCAAACAAGCATTCATCCAAAGACATACAACTTCAAGAATGAATGTCATAATGTCATGCCATGTTATGAGGTAAGACTCACACATGCAATACAACCCGAACTTTTATCGGCTCCCATAACACATGTAATGTCATACGTATGACTCTGGGCATTCAAAGCCCCCGCCATTAATGTTGCACATCCAATAAATATTTTATAAAATGAACCATGTGTCTTTCTTGGGTAGGCTATTTCCTGGACTTACACCAACGGTCCACCACACCGATACGGATTTTGGTATCCCACCTCCGATTTCGCCTACACCAATACACTTTTTTGGATTTTCACCGCCAGAAATGTATAAACCAGTAACCGGATTTTGCATCTGATGAAGAGTCTAGCCCTTCTTGTTATACTCGACACAAGTTTTTCATGCAACCCATGCAACTCAGTCGGATCTAAATCCAACCTTTTCGAGTCCACGCTTCAACTACCAAGAATGGTGTTTGATCCAAAAACATGCACACACACACACATTCATGTCAAATGCCTATGAATGCGATGATTTATGTGCATATGCAAATGTAATATAAAATTTCATTTCATATCATTATGCAACCAAGATTTCAATTACAATTACGACATCATGTTCAACATGTTATAAGCACAATATGAACAATTCCAATGTCATGTTTATCATATCATGAGTGTAGAATGACATATACCATTTTCACAATGTCAATTATATCATGAGCATATAATTACATTCCACATTTTTTACTAAGCATGTTATAACATTTTTAATGAAACTAACATGCTAAATCAACATAAGCATTTTATTAAGCACCTTCAAGGCATAAATGTAAACACATAGCATGTCCAATTAACACATTTCTCATGAAATTACCAAGACAAACAATTCACCCAAAACCCAATTCATGCAAAAAAAATTGGTTTCATACATTCTTATATCATTTTTCATACTCTGGTTGAGATTTCATCTCAAGTCATACTACCCATTTTATATGAAATCCTAGGTTGAAAATAAACTTAGCTAAGAGAAGAACCCTACCTCTTGAAGCGTGATACAAGTGGTAAAAACTCCCAAGAACCCAAATCAAACTGCAACTCTTGATTTCCAAAAATTTTGTCTTTGAAATTTTGGAAAAATCTACAATTTTTGGTATGTAGACGTAGCGCTCATCAAGTAGATGAACTTTAGTTCTTGACCTGAAACAATCCAACCAAAGATTGGCCCTAGATCGAAAGAAGAAGATGAAGAATCCCTTATTTTTCTCTCTCTTCTTCCCCGTCTCTCTCTATCCAAAAATCTGATGGTTAATAGGGAGAAAATTTGATTTTTTTCTGCCTTTTATTGATCTGATTTCATCCCGAATCAATTAAATTTTGTCCCTTTTAAGTTCAACATATTTTATTTGAACTAACTTTAAATTATTTTTCATGTTTCGCAATTAGTTCCCGATCACGTTTATTTTGGTCACGCGACACCCGACCCCGCCTTGTAAAACGCAAAAAATCTGAACGTCTCAGAATTCAACGAAAATTGACTAGATAACTAGATTTCATGAGAAAAATCCAACAGTGAGATGAATATTTATGGACTAGGTAACTATAAATTTTAGATCTTTTTTGGAGTGGATATTTATGGACTTCTACCAATGGACACCCAACCAACACAGTATTTATGAACTTCTACCAACAGCTTCGCATACGTCGACACACTTTATGGACTCAATACCAACGAAATGCATATCCAAATCACTAAGTCTTGCACCCGAGAGATAATTTAGCCCTTCTTGCTAATATTGACCCTATTTTCAATGCAACCCGTGCGACACAAACTACCTTGGTCCAACTTTTCGAGCCCACGCATCATGCACCAAGAATGGTGTTTGATCAAAATCATGCACACATCCACAACCATGTCACAAGCTCATGAGTATAATGTTTTTCGTGCATATGCAATGTAATGTACAATTCATTTGATATCATTATACAACCAAGATTTCAATTGTAAATACAACATCATGTTCAATATGAACAATCACAAATCCTCAATGTAACTTATATTATTATGTTTATAATTACATTCTAACGTCACCACAAAGCATGTCATATCAATTTCATTCAAATAACATACTTATTAATCATAGGCATTTTATTAAATACCTTTAATGAACATAATCATGTAACACATAATCATGCCAAATTTATTACATTCTGATGAAATCACCAAACAAATAATTTTCACAAACCCAATTCATGAAAGATTAGTTTAGCACATTTCTATACTCATTTTCAATACTCTAGTTACACTAGGAGTACATTAAACAAGAGAATTCATCTCTAATCAAACTAACCATTTCATACGCAAACCCTAGGTTGAAAATAAACCGAGCTAAGAGAACAACCCTACCTCTCGAAGTGCAATTACGAGTGGTAAAAACTCCCAAAAATCCAAATCAAGTTTCAACCCTTGATTTCCAAAAATTTCATTCTTGAGACTTCGATAAAATCTCTGATTTTTGGTGTGTAGGCGTAGCTCTCATCGAGTAGATCAACCTTTGCTCTTAGCCCGAATCGATTCGACGAACGATTGGCCCTAGATAGTAGAGAAAAGCTTGAAGAACCCCTCCTCTCTCTCTCTCTCTATTCTTTCTCTCTCCCGAAATCAGTTGTGTATTGAGGAGAAAATTTGATTTTCTCTCCTATTAATACCCCTTAATACTTGGCTCACGATGCGCCACACGTCCCACCTTTTACTGATTCGATTTCATTCCGAATCAATTAAATCTCATCTTGTTTTAAGTTCAATATATTTTATTTAAACTAACTTTAAATTATTTTTCGTGATTTAGTAATTAAAACTCGATCGTATTTATTTTAGTCACGCGACACCTGATTGTCTTGTAAAACATAAAAAATTCGACTGTCTTGGAATCTAACAAAAATTAATTAGGTAACTAAATTTCACGAGACAAATCTAAAGTTGAGGTCCATTTCTTCATCTGAGTTCCAGAAAATATAGGTTTTCAACTCATACCGTAGCAGCTAATTACCGTTTGCCTTTTTTCATAAAAATTTAAAATTTCTCGGGTTTTACAGATATAGTGGCTTGTTTCTTATATGACCAAGATATACAATAGGCTCCTATAAAAATGGAAGAGCAACTAGTAGAATGCCTAGTATATGGACAACCGACCCAGTCAACATCATAAAAGGTATAAAGATTAAAAGAGGAACATGTAATTAGTTGTATACCATAATCCGAAGTTCCTTAAAGGTAACACAAGATGCGTTTTCCAGCCTGAAAGTGGAGAACACCTGGTTGATGCATACACTGACACACTAAACAACATAAGAGAGATCAGGACGAGTAAGAGTAAGATATTGCAAGGCTTGGACAATACTCCGATAATTAGGATCAATCAATGATGCATGCTTTTCCCTCACAGCTTCTTGCCCTCATCATAATATTTTATCACTTGTTTATCTCCTAAAGATTCTCCAAGATGATAAAATAATATTGTAACTTGATAACTTGACTTGCTTTACTTCTAATGCTTCACGCCACTTAACAGCTGTGATTCTTCATGGGACTTGTTTTACTTCTAGTATTTCACGTTACTCGGTAGGCAAGATGTTTTTGGATATGTAGCTTATCAGTCATACGCTTCTACACCTAAGAAAATCACAAGTGTGTGAACAACTGAAAACACACCAAATAAAAACAAGTAACACAAGTGATTGAAGAAAACCTAGTATGGATTACTTTTCCCACTTATAGTTTATGACGCTTGTAATACATTCATGAAACATTTTGAAATTTAATAGGATATGGATTATTTCACTTGTTGTAATGGATTGACATGTAATAAAAAAGATGTAAGCACATATAATAAGTGTAGGACAATATTGTCTCCAACTGATTTTTTTGACGTTAAATGAACATAATTTTTTCTTCATTTTATGACTCATCCTAGTTTTTTTACCCGGATGTCTTACGGAAGTTGGTTTCCATACTTATGGTGCCAAAAATTGACCACCAAACTCCAGAGAAGTTGTTGATTAGAATTACCCATTGACCAACCAAGCTGAGCACCTACAATGGCAAGTTGAACTTCGCAGGGGCTCCGGTGGTTATCCCTTTCTTAGTGATTGAAATAAATCCCAAATATAAAGCAGTGGACTGGAGGTAGACTCCTTGTTCAAGTGGAAGTCTTAGCTAAGCTGAACTAGTCAAGTTGTGGAGGTATATGACTCTATCGAGCTAGCGAGTTGGAGCTTCACTGATCTACTGAGCTCCTCGGGCCGAGCTCATACCCAATTCCTATCATCACATACGTTACGTAAAAACAAAAATTTGTCTTCAATAATGACATGTTAAATAACTCATGGAATAAAATTATGCACTATGTCATTGTTTAGCCTTTCTCCGAATAAAATTCTGATTATGTCTCCAAGTCTATGTATGTGTCTATTTATATATATGTATCCATTTGCACTATTTTATGTATAATTAAATTTTTTAAGAAAGAAACTAAATCTGAACAAGAAAAAATAGAAAAATTGGAGGGAAAACAAGCATTATTTAGACAATAATTAAAAAAAAAATATCTAACGGCACCTAATTTCATTAGGGTTGCAAAAACGCAAAGAGTGTGAAATTCACATCACCTCCTAAACCTTTATATTTTATGATGTTAGCACTGACATCAACGTTGTCTGCTTGAGGAATCACATATAAACATCTATAATCTATAATAATACGATAGAGTGCATTTTGAATCTCCCAAATTCAAATTAACTCCTAATTTAGAAAAGCATGATTATGGCTACGATTTAATTGAAGTTTAGATATACAGTTCAAATCTCATATAAACCCATCCAATTAAATCTAATGGCTCACAATCCATCTATCCCAAAACCCAAATCCCGCAAAAAACTTAAAATCCACTAGAGCAACTCCAACCCAACTCTCCATTTTAACTACTCAAAATATATTTAAATATTACATTCTCTATTTTAGAGCGTCACTTTTACAAATTCACTTCAACCATGCTCTTTATTTTTGCTAACTACTTCACCTAACTTCCAATAATTTGAAGGGATTGCAACATATATATATATATAGAGAGAGAGAGAGAACGAGAGAGAAAGAGAGAGAGAATTTGGAGAGATAGAGAATGGGATAGAGAGTGGATTGGACATCTTTTTCAGTTTTTGGCTACGTAAAATAGCTAAAAAAGGGAAATAGAGAGTGGGTTGCAGTTGTTTTTTACACGACACCCAAAGTCCTTTCTCCAATCCTTTCTCCTAGAGATCTCTCTCTCTCTCCATACTCACTCTTCTCTACCATGTCTCAGCCCACCATTAGCCAACCCACAAATGATGACCACTCACCCCAAGTAAGATCCTCTCTCTTTCTCTCTTGCTCTCTCGTTTTCTCTCTCTCTCTCTTGCTCTCTCGTTTTCTTTCTCTCTTTCTCCATCGACAATGACACCACTTCTATCCATCTATAGTCTCCACCACCACAACCACCATCTTAGGTAAATTGTTTTCCCTCCTCACCCCTTTGCTCCCCCCTCCACCTCTGCTATAAGAAATCCCCTAAACTCAAACCCAAACCCTCCCCTCTGTCATCCTCTCCCTCTATCTCACCTTTCCTTTTTCACACACAAACACACATCATGTTGTGTAATCTATTTAATAAAGCAATGAAATGATGAAAAAAATAACTCTTGCATGATTAATTACTTAAAACAAAGACCCAAGAATTTAGATTTGCCCTAAAATCATAATATGTGATATATAAGTAAAGGAACGATCTCACCAAATTGTAGATCAAGCCGAAGCTTTGTCCTTAAAGGTTGATTTGTGCCCCCTTAAAGTCCATGACTCAGTGTGATAGGTCCTTGTCATGGCAACCTCCTAGGATTTCTATAGCTTCACCTCCACCAACAAAGTTTTTCTAAAGAGAAGATGAGTTTTGAAGCAAAGAAAGAGAGATCAGAAGCAAATTCAAGAGAACAAAAGAGTCAAAGTCTACTGCCAGGATAAACCAAAACCAAAAAGTGAAAGGTTACTTTGTAAGCTACTCCAATGGTAATAACAAAAGAAGTGGTCCATGGGCAAATAAAGACAAAAGACAAAGTCAATGGGCTTAGAAATGATATAAGAGTGTAGGACCAACCAATTAAATGTCTTGAAATACAATAAAATAAGCCCAACAATCCCCCACATGTCTCAAAACATTCAAATGAGATAGAAAAAGGAACACGAGAAAGCATGCATCGATAAGGTACCACATATGTTTTAACCTTACCTAGAATAAGTGAGAGGAACCCATTGGAATAATGTTAGAGTTAGACTTCTTAACTATATCCCATAATGTGAATTAATCAACTCACCATTCACATACCTTCCACTAATCAAGGTTGTTCTCATATGCGGTTGGCGCCATAAATACCGGTCATACGCCTATCTTGGGTTTTTATGTTTGCTCTAGTGACTTGCCAATGTCACATAGAAGGCAACTCCACCTTCACACACATATAGGTAGCATCCACTAGAAGTGTGCTACAGTTAAACACCTCATCCCAATAATTAGGGACTATGGATCTATTAAGAGCAACAACTCAACCTCCTAACTGCAACAGCACTGTCATAACACCATAGGGATCAACCTTCACATTAGGCCTCACAGCCTAAGTGGGATAACAATAAGTGATAGTGCCCCTCCGAGACTATCTATGACTTCATTTCCTATTTAACCCCATATGTGGAATCACCC
This sequence comes from Ilex paraguariensis, assembly GCA_963454935.2. Taxonomy (NCBI): domain Eukaryota; kingdom Viridiplantae; phylum Streptophyta; class Magnoliopsida; order Aquifoliales; family Aquifoliaceae; genus Ilex; species Ilex paraguariensis. The sequence continues at coordinate 609,920 of CAUOFW020003813.1, forward strand.
ATCATAGGGGTTGGGTATCAATCACATTGTCCCTAAAATAGGCAACAAACCTATCCCCCTTGATATCTCACTCACTAGTCTACTCTCTAGTGGGCTTAGTCAGAGGATCCGCAAGATTCATCTTTGACTTCACATAGTCCATGGACATGGTTCCATTCTCAATAAGCTGCCTCACAATAGTATGTCGCATCCAGATGTGATGACTCTTCCCATTATATATTTTTTTTTAGCTCAAGCTATGGAAACCTGACAATCACAATGCATAATCATAGGTGGAACTGGAATAGTAAATAATGATATAGGAATATCCACTAAAAAATTCCTTAGTCATTCTTCTTTGGAACAAGCCTTCTCTAAGGCTATTAATTCTGACTCCATAGTGGATCTTCCAATCACTATCTTCTTGGATGATTTCCAAGAGACTGCCCCTCCAACTAGTAGGCTTTAACTCATCTGTATCAAAAATCTAGTTAGCATCACAATAACCTTCTAACACAGAAGGATAACCACAAAAGGATAAACAATAATCTATGGTGCTCTCAAATATCTCATTAGTCTTGATATTGCATTCCAATGGTCCTCAATACGATTATGAGTATATCTACTCAATCTACCAACAACATATGCAATATTGGGATGAGTATAATTAATCAAAAACATAAGGCTACCAATAATATGTGTATATTTACTATGTGATACACTATAGCCATTATTTTTCACTAAATGCACTTTAGCATCATAAGGAGAATATAAGGGTGTGCACTCATAATATTCAAACTTCTTAAGCATTTTCTCAACAAAATGTGATTGTCATAAAATAATAGAATCATTATATTTTAAAATTTTGATTCCCAAAATAAAACTAGCACCACCCATATCTTTCATATCAAAATTAGATGCAAGAAATCTCTTGGTAGCAGTCACAACATTATAACTAGTCCCAAATATAAGTAAATTATCAACATAGAGATAAATAATAATAAATCCATCATTAAAACATTTAAAATAAATGCATTTATCAGCATCATTAATCACATATCCATTTTGATAACATCAATTTATCAAATTTCTCATGCCATTGTTTAGGAGATTGTTTTAGTCCATATAAGGATTTCACCAATTTGCATACTTTATGTTCTTATCCAGGAATTACACACCCCTCGGGTTGCTCTATGTAAATTTCTTCTTCTAAATCATCATTTAAGAATCGGTTTTCACATCCATTTGGTGTACAACAAGCATATGAATAGAAGCAATGGCAAATAACAATCTAATAGATGCAATTCTAGTAATTGGGGAGTAAGTATCAAAATAATCAAAATTCTCCTTTTGTTTATAGCCTTTAACTACTAACCGTACCTTGTATTTATCAATCGACCTATCCGGTCTTAATTTCTTATTAAACACCCATTTACTACCAATAGACTTAGTTTTCAGAGGTAAATCCACAAGTTCCCACGTGTGATTAGCAATAATGGATTTTTAACTCATTATTGATGGCTTCTTTGCAAAAAACTGCATCTATAGAAGTTATAGCATCATTATAAGTTATTGGTTCATCATTCACAACATAGAAATAAAAGTCATCACCATAACTATTCTCCTTTCTCATTCTTTTACTTCTTCTCAAATCTTGGACCTCATTCTCAATACCACAAAAACCACTGACATGTTCTTGAGTATCTTTAGGTTCATAAACTTTCATAGGAAACACATTTTCAAAGAAAGTGGCATTATTGGATTCAATAGTAATATTAGCTTCCATAATGTCACTTTTAATCACAAGAAATCTGTAAGAGGTGCTATTAGAAGCATATCCAATAAATGCACAATCATAAGTTCAAGAACCTATTTTTCTCTTTATAGGCTCGGGCAACATAACCTTTGTCAAACACCCCCACACTTTGAGGTATCCCAAACTAGGTGGACGTTCGTTCCAAAGTTCATAAGATATTTTATCAATTTTCTTATGAGGTACTTTATTTTGTATGTGATATGTTGAAAGGATACCCTCCTCCCACATATTGGTGGGTAGCCCCGAACTAACTAGCATAGCATTCATCATCTCCTATAGTGTTCTTTTTTTCCTTTCCACAATGCCATTAGATTCGGGAGAGTAAAAAGGAGTAACTTCAGGAATTATGTCATGTCATGCACAATACTCATTAAAAGGATTAGACTCATATTCACCGCCTCTATCGGTTCTTAATCTTTTAATCCTTTTATTGCTTTGATTTTCAACTTCAGTCTTGTACTTTATGAGCATTTCAAGTGCGCCATCTTTAGTTCTCAACAAATAAAATTTGGTGAACCTTGAAAGATCATCAACAAATGTCACATAAAATCTTTTACTACTCTTGTCATAGTATTTTTCAAATTACCCAAGTAACTATGAACTAATTGTAAAAGTTCACTCTCTCTAGAAATGGATTTACATGGTTTCTTAGTAGACTTAGTTTCGGCACTTATTTCACATTTGTCTATATTAGTTTCACACACATTAGGAATCAATCCCATTTCTTTCGTTTTCGTTAAGTACCCAAAGTACACATGTCCAAGTCTACCATGCCACACATCAAGAAAGTCAACCAAGTAAGCACAAGAAGAAGAAGCATTTTAATTAATAATTTCACTTACATTAAGCACATAAAGACCTTAGTCAAGATACCCTTTACTAACAAAAATGTCATTTTTAGAAAAAGTTACAATACCACCATCAAAGAGGATCTTGACTCCAGCCTTTCCAAGTAATTGAACCGACACAAGGTTGTGTTTTATCATAGGAACATGTAGGATCGGAAAGTGAAAGGGTTTTGCCAAAAATCAATTTAAGGAGTATTTTCACATTTCCCACAACTAGTACCAATCTATTATCACTCACATACAAACATTCGGCATCTTTCTTGACACTAGTATATGTTGCAAATGCATCTCTATTGGCACAAATATGCCTAGTGGCCCTAGAGTCCACTACCCAATCTTTTGCTCCTGTGACCAAGTTTACCTCACACATTACCACCACAATGACATCATTGGTTTCCACCACTTTAGCCTTTGGTTTAGGCTTGTTGTAGTAGTTGTTGTTATCACTTGATGATGTGTATAGCACGATAGAGCAAAGTTTGGGGATTAAGGATCACTGAATGACTTAGTCTGAGCTCCTAGGCTCTTGAGAGTTGAACAAATGGATTATTGCACAGAGAATTTATAGTGGTTCACCAGCTCGGAAGCTCAGCTAATCCACTCTCAATGGGGTCTCTTGCTCGTGAGACTTATATTTATATGAACAAAAGATTACACAAAGTATTAGTTTAGGCTACAATTGCTTATATGTTCTTGTGAGGGCGATGCCTCTTATTTATAGTTGGTCTTGGGCCTCGCCTGATCTCTAGCATGATCATTGCTTTTTCCTTGTACCGGTTGTGGAGGGTGTTGAGGTAGTTGTGACTCTTTTGCCTAGATATAGGCCCGTTACTATTTGGGTGGCATTTGAGTAGAAGCTAGCTGTTTTCTGTGCTATCCTCGTGGAGATGCAGCTGCAGGGATGGAAGGTATGACCTCAGGCTCCCTGGTTATCCAAGTTGGGCTGGGTGTCAGAGCTAAAAAGGCTTATTCTAAGTTAAATTCCCGAGCTCAGCCTTGGATATATTTTGGGTATCATCAGTTGCCCCCTGCCCTCAGTCAGGTAGATTACCTGAGCTGGGGCTGATCTTGGGTCTTGATGAGTGAAGTAAACCCAGTTGGCCCTCAAGATTAGCACGATGGGACATTTTTTAACTCTTACAGTGTTCCAAGTGTGCACGAATTAATTTCTTTCTCGTTTCTCGTGCACATTCGTCATCCTTGTTCCATGTGGTCGTCCATACACCTTGCCTTAAATGTGCCTTAAATGTGTCTACAGTTTGAACTGCCTTTTCTAATCATTTCAAATTCCCTTGGTATTCGTCTCTCCAAATTTATATCTCTTTCTTTTTCCTTCATGATTCTGATCTATTGGTGATCTAGGGTTTTGTTGGCAAATTCTTAAATCCGTTTCGAAGATTTTGCGAGGCTAGCTCAGTCCATTCCTTGGATCTATCTTGGGTCCTCGATTGTTGATCACCTTCAACTAGGTACATCCATTACCTTGCACCTCTTTTCCTTCTTCTTAGGCTTCTATTCATTCTGGATCCCTCGAATTTGAGGTGGTTGCTTCATTTCTAGACTTTTTGTTTATGTTACTTTAGGAGTCGAGGTCGTTCCTTATCTTTTTCCCTTCTCTTCTTAGACACATTTTCCACTGCTAGGATTTTTCTTTTTAGCCGTTGGAGTCTTGACCCCCGAGCTCTAAAGGATTGTTTCTTAAACTTCCCTCATCTCCACAATTCTTTTAATCTTCCTACTTCCTATTTCATTATTTATGTTTCTTCTATAGCCACTGCTTCCTCTGTATCCCTTGTCATGGGCGACAGGTCTCTCGAGCTAAAAGTGGATGACTTGGGGGATGTGGGTAATGAGATTGATAACTTCATAGACGTTGATTTTGTTGACGCCAAGGAGGTAGAGGTCTCTTTGCCCCTACCAGGCCCTGCTTCAAGGTCTTAAAAATCCAAAAGAGGGAAGTCTAAGAAAAGTGGGGCTAGGACTTCAGGTAGTGCTAAAGGTGCTAAGCCCACTCCTCGAGTTTCAGACATTGTGGATTTTAGTGAGGTCACCCCATTTTCATGAGTGTTATCTATGCTAGATTTGGATTTGCTAAGGGTATGAGTTATTGGTGTCCCCACGTGAACATTAGGTATGATACCAAGATGCCCAAGAAGACCTGCTTCTTTGTTACCTCTCTTAAGAATGACCTTAGATTCCTTGTACATCCCTTCCTCAAATATGTCATCCAACATTTCAATGTCTACCCAACCCAACTTTCTCCCAACTTTTGGGGTATCTTGTTGGGTTTCCTTGTTTACTTTAAGAGGAACAAGCTCAGCTCCCCTACGTTCCCCTTACCTATAAACTATTTCAATGTCAAATTCTCCCCTGCTAACAACTTTCTATACATAGCAAAATAGGTGAAGTCCCAACATTTAATCACTGACCTCCCCAGCTCCCATAAAGGTTAGAAGAAACTCTTCTTCTTCGTGTTAGGTAAGGAATGTGAATTTGACCCAAATGATATCCCTTATACCATTCCTGTACCCCAATCCTAGTCAGGCCCTAACAATTTGGGTAAGTCTTTGTTCTAGTGAGTCTATCTTTACGCTTTTTTTCTGTGTTTCACCTACTAATCTTGCATTCTTTGGTTATTTCAGGTATCCGGCCCGACATCGGAATAGAGGATAAGATAGTCCTACTGGGATTGGAAGACTGTTAGCCAGAGAAATACTCAGAGCTTCTTAAGCCTATAGTGCTCACTCAATTTGGGTTCAATCCTCCCGAAGTGAGAGTTAAAACTCCTATCTCAATATCTGTAGCTGGTGTGGAAGGTTCTGCTGGTATGGCTTTCTTCTTTCATCTTTTAATTTTATCTTTTTCCTTACTTAAACTTGCTGACCTACTCACTTCGATTTTTTAGTTTCTAGCTCGATGGCTCCCGATGCTAAGATAATAAGGGCCAAGGTGGCCCAATTTAAGAAGGGTAAAATCGAGGGTAAACACAAGGTTGAAGTCAGATCTGGGGGCAACCTGGATCCCCCACCAAAGTCCAAAAGGTAGAGGTGCCTCCACTTCCTCCTCCGACCTCTCCTCCTCAGAAGTCATCTTCTCAACTAGTGCCTCCTTTTGAGGGGAGTCTCATTACTACCGAGGTCTCTGATGCCCCCAAGGCCAATGTGGGGGACCTTCCTAAAGCTGGGTTCAAAAATCCCTCGTCCTTGATTAAAGAGGTGATTGGTGTTCTGAGCTCTTTGGCCTCCTTTTTACGAGTTCCTTTTGTATCACAATCAGCTGAAGTGGCGTTTGTCGAACTAGCCTCTAATAAAATTGAGAACTCCTCTGGCCAAGCTGCTCAAGGCAGGGTTCACTCATTAGTGATGTGAACCTTGCTACCAGTTCTCTTTTATTTGTCGTCCCTGAGTTAGATATCCAGGAGGCAACCACAATGCCTTTGTCCACCTTAGCAACTACTACTCTTTTTTGGGGCAGCTTCGGTAAGTTTCTATTTGGCATACTTTCATCTTGGGTCTGCCTCTTTATAATTTCTGACTTTATAACTTGTTTTCCCTTATAGATGGCCATCCACATGGGAGTTTTGGTGCAAAGGGTCTGAGCTTTTGAGAGGGATGCTGAGACGACTTAGAAGTCCTCAAAGGCTATCGAGCTTAAGGTTTTTGAGTTGTCTTTCTCCAATGACGACCTACAGGCTCGAGTTTAGGACCTAAAGACTCAAGTAAAAGCTCAAGCTCAAGATGGATAACCTATTTTAGGCACAGAAGGACTCCTTTGAGGCTCGTGATTCCCTCTAGTCTATGAAGAAAGAGTATGATATGTTGGTTGAGGTCAATGATGTGTTATTAAAAAATATTGAGGCGAAGAGAGCCAAGGTTCGAGAAAGAGATACCCATATATTAACACTTCAAGATGAATCTGCTATGAACTTGCCAACGGGGTATTTTGCCTTCCAAGAGCAGGCCATGGATAAATATCAAGATTAAGACTTCGACTTCGATCCTCCTCTAGACAAGGAGAAAGAAGGGTCTACTGTTGATAAGGATGCTAGGGTCAAGGTTTCTGTTTCTAGTGTTACTCCTAAGGCCGATGTTTCTACTATTATCTCTACTATGGAGGAAATCCCTGTTGAGGATGGGGTCGAGGCTTCTAAGCCTATTTCTACTGAGACTAGGGTTGAGGCTTTTGGGCTTATTCTAGCTAAAGTAATTGCTTCAGCAGAGGTGGGAGTTCCTGAGATTATCCTGCCCAAAACTGCCTCTACTGTTGTTAAGGTTCCAGCCCCTATTGCCCCTAAGCTTGTTTCTTTTTTAATTGACCTTTCTCCAAATCCTACTTTGCCAGAGGTAGTGACTGCTCCTGAGCTGCCTGAAAGGACAATTGATCCATTTGTAGATACTTAGGGTTTTGTATTTTTCTTATTTTATAATTTCCTTCCTTGTAAAGAATTTATATGAGAAAGGAAACTTTTTCTATTTGTTCTTTAACTTCTCCCGACTCTCCCCCTTGCTTTTAAGAAGGCTTTGGGTCTTCTGGAAGCAAAGAATTCTTAAAATATGAGGTCTATTTATGAGCTAAATGACTCTTCTTCGAGTATCTGAGCTTAGAAGCTCATCTTTTAGTCTGTAAGTTAAGGAACTCATCTTAAGTTTATGAGCTAAAAAGCTTATCATGTGTTGAAGAGCTTATCTTAAGTTTATGAGCTAAAGAGCTTATCGTTTGTTTTATGAGTTGAATAGTTCATCGTATATTTATAAGTTGAATATCTTATCTTAGTTTTATGAGAAGTTTTATGAGCTGAAGAGCTCATCGTAGTTTTAAGAGTTAAAGAGATAATCTAAGCTGAAGAGCTCATCATAGTTTTATGAGCTATAGAGCTCATCTGAGCTGAAGAACTCATCTTAAGTTTATGAGCTAAAAAGCTTATCATGTGTTGAAGAGCTTATCTTAAGTTTATGAGCTAAAAAGCTCATCGTTTGTTTTATGAGCAGAAGAGCTCATCGTTTGTTTATGAGATAAAGAGCTCATCTTAGTTTTATGGGCTGAAGACCTAATCTAAATTGAAGAGCTCATCGTTGTTTTATGAGCTGAAGGGCTCATCTTAGTTTTATGAGTTGAAGTGCTCATCGTTAATTTTATGAGCTGAAGAAGAGCTCATTGTAGTTTTATGAGCTAAAGAGCTCATCGTTTGCTAGTAGTTGAATGGTGATTGAACTGAAACTACTTGTTTATTGTAGTGAAGTTTTATAAGCGTATAGTTCTTAGCTATTGAAATAACATTTTCAAATGGTCAGCATTCCAAGAATGAGGCAAAACTCTTCGTTCTTCAATTCGTAGCTCATAATTCCATGGTTTGATCACTCTAGATACGATGTACGGACTTTCCCAATTTGGCCTTAACTTTCTATGAGTGGGGTCCTTTCCAAATAGGAGGAGTTTCTTGAGGACCAGATCTCCCACTTTGAAACTCCTATGTCTGACCTTTCTGTTGAAGAATCGTGTTTTTTTTTTCTGATAGTCAAGGATGTGTTATAAGGTTTTGTCCCTTTTTCATCCAAGAAGTCGAGATTGACTAGAAGTGATTCTTTGTTTTGCTCGAGGTTGGCGAACTCTATTCTTGGGGATGAGATGCCTATCTCCACAATGGCAACCACTTCAGTACCATAAACCAAGACGAAGGGTGTTTCTTGAGTTACTGCTCTGGCGGTGGTTCTATAAGCCCATAGTACATCTGGCAGATGTTCCACCCATCGACCTTTCAGTGCTTCGAGTTTTAAGAGATGTCTTGATAGTGTAGATAGTTACTTCTACTTGCCCATTTGACTGAGGATGAGCTGGTGCTGAGAAGTAATTCTTTATGCCTAGCTCAGCACAAAACCCTTTGAACTTGGAATTATCAAACTGCTTCCCATTATCTAAGACAAAGTGTCCTGGGAATTCCAAACCTGCAAATTATGGATCTCCAAGTGAAGCTCTAGATCTTCTGCTCTATAATTTTTGCAAGGGGTTCCATTTCAGCCCACTTGGTGAAATAGTCTACCCAAATTATTGTAAATTTACATTGTCCAATGATTGTATGGAGGGGTCCGAGTAAGTCTAATCCCCACTACTAAAATGGCCATGGACTAACCACCGAGGTGAGGAGCTCTAGTGGGCAGTGTGAGATATTGGCATGCAACTGGCAGGTTTTACACTTCTTAACCAGCTTTACTGTATCCTTGAGCATGGTGGGACAAAAATATCCCTGCCTTAGAGCTTTACTAGACAGAGCTCGAGCTCTGATATGGTTTCCACAAATTCCTTCACAAATTTCCCTCAGAATATAATCAGTTTCCTCATCTCCCACACATTTCAAGAATAGTGAGAAGCCTCGTTTGTACAGGTGTCATTGGAAGATGGTGAACCCGGATGACCTGACTCTTAGCTTTATTACTTCTTTGGAAATCTGTTGGCATGGTCTTATTTAGAAGGTATTCCCTGATTGGAATTATCCAAGTTAGCTGAACTTGAACAGGGAACACCTCTTCAACCTCGGAGCTCAAAGATGGCTTGGCTAGGTGTTCAACTAGGATGAGTCTATCCAGGCTTTCTTGGGAAGCAGTGGCCAGCTTGGCTAAGGCATCGACTCAAGAATTTTCAACTCTAGGGACATGCACGACCTTAACCTGTACAAACTTTCTCATCAATTCTTGTACCTTCTTTAGATATATTGCCATTCTTTCCCCCTTAGCCTCGTATGCTTCCTCAATTTGTTTTACAACCAGCTGCGAGTCGCTGTGAATCAGAAGCTACTCTACTTACATGGAATGGGCCAGATTAAGCCCAACTATCATGGCTTCGTACTTAGCCTAGTTGTTTGAGGCTTTGAAATCAAACCTGAGGGCATACTCTATGTCTATCTCATCTAGGGAGGTCAAGATCAGTCCAGCACCGCTGCCCTAAGCATTGGCAAGACCACCTACAGAAAGCTTCCATATCGGGAGGTTGGGTACCAGTTGGGTTACCTCTAGGGATACTTCTCAACCTGTTGTGAATTTCGCGATTAAATCTGCCAATATTTGTCCTTTGATAGCAGTTTGGGCTTCTACGTAATATCGAACTCGCTGAGCTCTATTGCCCATTTGACCTCTATCATATGTGCCTAGAAATAAGGTCTGAGTCTTATTACAACTGTCACCAAAGCTAGAACTAGCTTCTCCATCTTTGGATAACTCTCTTCTACTCCCTTCATAGCTCAACTACAGTAATAAACTGGTTATTGAGGTCTGTCTTGCTCCCTAACCAGTGCGACGTTAGTCAAAAAATCTAAAATAACAAGGTATAAGGTGAGTACCTCTCCTTCTCTAGGGCTCATGAGGACCGGGAATGAGCTGAGGTAATTCTTAAGGTCTTTGAATGCCTCTCCACACTGTGCAACCCACTAAAATGTGTTTTTTCAGGACTTGGAAGAAAGGTTGACATATATCTCTTGACCTGAAGACAAATCGGTTCAATGCTGCTATTCTCCTTGTCAAACGTTGGACCTCCCTTGTGTTTGAGGGTGGTTGTATGTCAATTACAACTCTGAGCTTCTCTGGGTTAGCCTCAATACAACGGCTATTGGCTATAAAAACCTAGGAATTTTCCTACGGAGACCCCAAAAGCATTTTTTGCTAGGTTAAGCTTCATTTGGTATTTTTTTAGGATTTGAAAAGATTCTTCGAGGTGCTTAATATGGAGCTCGGCCTTTAGCGATTTCACCAACATGTCATCAATGTAAATCTTCATCGATATCCCTAACTGCTTCTGGAACATAAGATTCACTAATCGCTGGTATGTGGCTCCTGCATTCTTTAATCCGAACGATATGACCTGGTAGCAGTATGTTCCCTGCTCAATCAAAAAAGACGTCTTCTCTTGGTCATTGGAGTCCATCATGATCTAGTTGTATCCCGAGAAAGCATCCATAAAACTGTGTAGTTCATGCCCTGTTATGGCATCCACGATCAGATTAATATGGGGGTAAAGGGAAGTTGTCCTTTGGGCAGGCACAATTTAAGTTAATAAAGTCAATACAAAGGCACCACTTACCGTTGATGATGCACAAAAATAGTTTTGAACACCACCTGTCAAGTGTAAATAATAAATGCAGTAAAAGTAAAGAGGAAATTGGAGGAGACAAGATTTATAGTGATTCGGGCAACTCGACCTACGTCCACTCTTAAATGACTTTCATTGTCGAGTACTTTATTAATTTAGGGGTATGGAGATAGAGAATACAAGCTTCGAGGGAGAATAGAGAATCAAGGAAGGTGTGGTGTCAGGCAATCAGTCTCTTCCTAAGTGTTGATGGAGTGTGCAATTTATAGTGGCTCCCTAATAAGTTGGGGCTACTTTCCAACGACTAAGCAACCATTTCGGTGGAGCTCTGATCTCTTCTCAACGGGCGAGGTGGTTGAGGAGCTCTCCATGAGACGCGGTCAAAAATATGATGAGGGTGGACCGTTTTCTTCGGTGGTGTAGATAAGGCTTCCCATGCTTTCCCCTTGATGACGTGGCTAAGCAAAGAGTCTAACTTGGTCTTGGGCTATGTTGGGTTTGGTGGATCTTTAAATAAGGTAGGGCTTCTTAATTGAGATTTGGAATTTGCACATAGATTGAGCCATTTTGGGCTTGACCCATCATTTGCCCCCTAATGCCTCGTGTTCAAGGAAAACTTGGAGAAGGAGGCATTGACTCTTCATTTGTATATTTTTGCTTTGGTGCAAATTCCAAATCTTTCCCACTTTATTTTGAAGAGGGCCCATAATCTTTAATTTGGGCTTTTTCCATCTTTTTTTTCAAAAACCCTAGACTATAAATATAGTCTTCTTCTCTATCCTACCCATTTTGTTGAAGCTTTGATAGGGAAAAGTGTGTTCTTCTTGAATTCTTCCAAGAGTGGGATTTCTTCCTTTCTAATAGAGTTTCTCAAGTGGGCAATGTCGATTGAAGAGGGAATGGTGGAAATTGAAGAAAGGGAGGAGGTAGGCACCATTTTAGGAAACTTGGAGGCTGGCTTTGACCATTCGGGTGCTGTCCTGGACATCCTTGATGCCAAAAATGGTGGACTGGACAGCCTAGGTGCCGAAGGTGGTGGGTTGGACAGCTCAGTTTCGCAAACCTCTCCGCTGGACAACACCTTCGCACGAATCAGCGCGCAAAAAAGCAATCTAGGCAGCGCAGAAAGACTGGGCAGCGCGCAAGGAGGTGGACTAGGCAGTGTAGGGGAGCTAGGAGGTGGACTGGGCAGTTTAGGGGAGCTGGGCAGCGCGCAAGATGGTCTGGACAGCGTGCCTGATGGACTGGACAGCGCAAATGCGCAACTGGGCAGCGTGCGTGCTCAATCTGGCCAACTGGGCGCGCGCGCATAACGCCTGGTGGGCTGGGCAGCGCTGTGCAGGCTGGAAAAAGAGCTGTCCAGGCCAGCAGGAGCGGAGCAAGGGAGTTGGGCAGCAGCCTGAATGGTCTGGACAGAGCGCCTGATGGCCTGGACAGCGCAAACGCGCGACTGGGCAGCGCTGTGCAAGCTAGAAAAAGAGTTGTCCAGGCTAGTAGGAGCGTAGCAAGGGAGCTGGGCAGCAGCCTGGGTGCATGGGCAAGTCTGAGCGCCAGTCCAGGTGCTGATTTGGGCATCGTAGGCGCTGATTTTGGTGCCAAAAATGTTGTTTTGTGCAATTTTGAAGGGTCAGGCACCCTTCCAGCTACTGGGCAACTCTGTTTTGACGAGCAAAGGCAATCAGACACCCGCTTCAAGTGTTGGGCTAGACATTGCAAGCGGTAAGAAAGCTTTGGGTGCTGTTTTTTATGATCAAGACCCTACTGTGACTCCTCCGATTCAAGTTCCTCAAGACTACTCCTTACGACCCTGGAAGAAGAAACGTAAAGGCAAAGTGGGACTCGATGATGACGGGTCTAAAGTGATTACCCTTTCCAGTCTGTTTCGTTTAGATAAAGATATCTCGAGACTTGTTTTTACTTATCGCATTCCTCTGACCGTGCTGTGCCATCGGGTTGAGTTAGGCGAGCTTGCTTGCGATGACTCTTCTGGTGATATTTTTGTTTACAAGGAGATGCTTGAGGCTGGGTTAAGATTCCCATGTCCTCTCCCATTTGTCGTGTTTTGCACTATTTTTCCTTGACTCCGGGGCGACTAGCGCCCAATAGTTGGAGAGTTCTGCTGGGCTTTCTTGCATTGTGGAGAAAAGTGCACCATGAGGATGCTTCTCCTATGGAGTTCCATGCAGCATACAATTTGAGCGAAACCCCTGCACCAAATAGGGGGTGGTACTACTTTACCACAAGAAGTGGTACAGTGCTTACGGGAATGCGCTCAATTGTAGCGGCTGGAAATCTTGCTTCTTCTTTGTTGGTGGAGAGTGGGTTACAGAAGCCGATAGAGCTTTGGTACCAACACATTGGGGTGCTGCTAGAAAACCTGGTACGCTGCACATTTTTTTTTATATATATATGTATACATGTATGCTCACCATTCCCATGCAGACACGCCTATGCTTTATCGAGACCAAGAGTGGAAGTTGGAGGCTGTCAAGTCTTGCCCTTGCAAAGATTTGGGAGCTCTCCTGCCCAAGGATACTAGGGTCGTTGCTCCCTCTGAAAAATTCGGTGGTTCCTCTTTGAAGAAAATGGGTGAGCTAGTTTCCTCTTTTAATTCTCTTCTTCCCTCGGTATTTTTCATTTACCTGACACTTCTCTACTCTTGCAGTAAGTAAGAGGGTGATGGTGTCCCATTTCTCTAGTAGGAGCCCTCCCTCTTCCAAAGTGGCAAGGACGGATGATGCCCCCCAAGTGACTCCTACGTGGTTCCTCCTCAGCTGGTGACTTCTCCAGTTGCTACTCCAGAATCTTCCTTGTCGGGCACATCCTCCCCACCTTCATCCTCTCCTCGTGCTGCCCCTCATTTGTCCCCTCCTCGTGCGAGAATTTCTACAGGAGTGCCGATTTGGGTTGGTCTTATGATGGGGAGTCCGCCAGCCATCAGGGCAAGACTTGGGAGGTTTGTGTTTGGACCCGAAGTTTCTCAGCTTAGCACTTCGGGTACCGATAGGATCATCGATACGTATTTGGAAGGCCTGGCTCAGGTGAGAGTCCACTATTCCCCTTTCTCCAGTCGTTTCTTTCCTGTATTCTTGACTTTTCTCAACCTCTTATCTCCTTTTTTTTTTTAGGTTTCGACTTCCTCTATCTGCTTGCTTTCGAGGGCCTATAATCATGACAAGCTGAAGCTAGATCTAAGCCTTGTGCAAAAGGATCTTCTTACTGCTCAGGGAGGATTGCCAAGCTTGATTCTGAGCTTTTGGCGACCCGTGAGAGGGACGTGCTCCGAGAGGGTGAGCTTGTGGCGACTCATGAAAGGGCTTCCAATTTTGAGTCTGAGCTTTTGGCGACCCGTGCGAGGAACGCGCTCAGGGATGGTGAGCTTACTGTAGCCCATAAGAGGGCAACTAAGCTTGAGGCTGAGCTTATAGCGGTCCGCGAGAGGAATGTGCTTAGGGAGGCTGAGCTTGCAGAGGCCCATGGGGGGCCATGCTCAGAGAGGCTGTTGTTGCCGAGGCAAAGTTGAAGGCTGCTTGGGAGAGATTTTCCCGTGTTGAGGAAGACTTGGAGAATGGCCTCGCAGATGCTTTCATTGATGGTTTTGAGGATCTCCGAGGGAAGATTTCTGCCTCTTTCCCTGGCATTGACTTCTCACATTTCGTGCCCACTAACAACAGTGATGAGGGGGGATCTGATGATGTTGATAATGACGAGGAGGAGGTGGAGGACAACCGTGAGAGCAGTTAGAGTGTTTAGGACTTTTGATTTTTTTTTTTTTGAAGAGACGATATTTGGCCTTATTTTAGTACTGATACTCCTTTGAAATGAAATGTAAAAGATCTTTTTGGAGTAAATAGCGTAGAAAATTTTATTGATCTATTACTTATAAAAAGTAATATTGGATAATAATTCCCAAAAAAATACATTGAATATTGGGTAACACCCTTAAAAATCAAATCAAGTCCCAACTTCTACTACTTTGATGCTCTCAAGGTGTCATTGATAATACCTCTTCAAGTGCTCTGCATTCCATGGATAGAGTAAGACTTTTCCCTTAGAATTCTGGATCTTGTAGGTGTTTGGCCTCACTACTTCTGTTACGCAGTAGGGTCCTTCCCAATTTGGTCTCAGCTTCCCTTCACGTGCATCCTTTGTGGCGATGATTACTTTCTTGAGGACCAAATCCCCTGGTTGGAAAGAACGAGGCTTCACCCTCGAATTGTAGTACCTTGCCATGCGCCGTTTGTACTCCGCGTTGCGAAGTACAGTCATCTCCCTTGCCTCCTCCACCAAGTCGAGGTTGATGCAGAGTCTTTCCTCATTGGTGATGGGGTCGTAGTGCTGGACCCTTAGAGAATGTACCCCTATCTCCACAGGGATGACTGCCTCAGTTCCAAAGGCAAGGGAAAAAGGGGTCTCCCCAGTAGGGGTTCTTGGCATGGTTCGATAGGCCCACAGTATACCTGGTAGCTCCTCTACCCAAAGGCCCTTTACTTTTTCAAGTCTTATCTTTAAGTTGCGTAGCACCGTTCTTACCTTGACCTCTGCTTGTCCATTTGCCTGTGGGTGTGCCGGACTGGAGTGAGGTTGTTTTATCTGCAGGTCAGAACAGAAGGAGTTCAGCAGCTTGTTGTTGAACTGCTGCCGTTGTCGCTGACAATGGCATGGGGAATCCCAAAGCAACAGAGCAGATTCTTCCAGATAAAATATTTGACCTTTGCGTCGGTGATTTTTGCTAAGGGTTTAGCTTCTGACCACTTGGTGAAATAGTCGACTGCCACCACCATGAACTTGCACTGCCCTTTGCTGAGGGGCAAGGGGCCCAGAATGTCGATGCCCCACTTGGAGAAAGGTCATGGACTTGAAATGGTTGTTAGCTCCTCGGGTGGTTGCCTAGGCACAGTCGCAAAGCGTTGACACTTGTCGCACTTCTTGGAGAACTCTTGGGCGTCCCTTATCATGATAGGCCAGAAATAGCCTTGCCTGAGCGTCTTATGGGCAAGGGAGCGCCCTCCAGAGTGGTTCCCACAGATCCCTTCATGGATTTTTCGCAAGGTATAGTGAGCTTCTTCAGGTGAAAGGCACCGCAACAATGACAAGGAATAGCCTTTCTTGTACAGAGTGTCCTGCAAGATGGCGAACTTAGAGGCTCTTATCCTTAGCTTCTTAGCCTTTAGGGGGTCATCTGGCAACACACCTCCTTGGAGGTATGCCCTGATTGGGGTCATCCAGCTTGACTCAGTAGATACACAGTTAATATTTGTGGCCTCTATGTCCATCTTGCTCGGCTCGAACTGGTGACCAACTAATGCTGGTTCCCCTGATGAGACTTCCATGGATGAAACGAGCTTTGTGAGTGCATCGGCGGCCATATTATCTTCTTTAGGGATGTGGTTTATCTGGAAGTTGTGGAACTTTGTGATCATGCTTCTCGCCATGCTAAGGTACTCTTGAATCTTGGCTCCTTTGGCTTCGAACTCGCCCCTCACTCGATTAACTATCAGCTGAGAGTCATTGTAGGTGGCAAGGTGTTGAGCTTCCATTTCCACCATTAATCTCAATCCAGAAAGGAGGGCTTCGTACTCTGCTTCATTGTTGGAAGCAATAAAGTGGAGCTTCACCGCATACCTGAGAGTGGTGCCATCTGGGCTGATCAAAATTAGGCCCGCTCCTCCTCCTTCACTGGTCGAGGAGCCATCTACGTAGAGTTTCCAAAGTAGAGGAGTGGAGGGTTTGGAATTTGAAATGGAACACCGGTCATCTGGTGAAGCCATCTGGGCACCAGGGACTTGAGGTGCAGCTTGGGATGCAGGAGCTGGAGGTGCAGCTTGGGATGACTGGGCATCAGGAAAGGTTGTTTGGGCTCCTAAGGAGGAGACCAGGGCGCCTGAACTGACCTGAGCGCCTGCTTGAGGGTCTTTGTTAGGCTTCTTGGTGTCCCCGTTGGGCATCTGGGCATCCTCGTTGTTCCCCTCTTCTGTTGGTGTGAGTTCGGCAACGAAATCTGCTAGGGCTTGTGCTTTGATGGCTGTCCTGGGTTGATACTGAATGTCGAACTCCCCCGAGTTCCATTGCCCATTTAAGAAGTCTGCCAGATACATCCGATTTTTTCCAAGACTCTTTTAAGAGGTTGGTCCATGATGACCACTATACGGTGGCCCTGGAAGTAGTGTCGCAGTCATCTCGCCGTTGTGACAAGAGCGAGTGCCAATTTTTTTAGTGCCGAATATCTGACCTCTGCCCCCCGGTATGCCCTACTCACGTAATAAATTGGCTTTTGCACTCCATTATTATCTCTGACGAGCATTGAGCTTACTGCTGATGGGGAAGCAGAAAGGTATAGATTGAGAGCTTCTCATGGAGTGGCATGTGACAGGAGGGGAGGTGCTACCAGGTAGGCTTTGAGCCTTTGAAAAGCCTCCTTTGCCTCAAGTTTCCACTCAAAGGCCTTTTGGAGAGTCCTGAAGAAAGGGAGACATTTGTCTGTAGACTTAGAGACAAACCTATTTAGTGCTGCGATTCTCCCATTGAGGCGCTGGAGCTCCTTGGTTGAGGAGGGTGACTTCATGTCGAGGATGGCCTTGATCTTGCCAGGATTCGCCTCAATTCCCCTCTGGTCGACCATAAAGCCTAAGAATTTTCCTCACCCCACACCAAAGGCGCACTTCTCAGGGTTGAGCTTCATGTGATAGGATCTCAGGACATTGAAAGTTTCTTGGAGGTGATCAATGTGGTCTATTGCTGCGAGACTTTTCACCAGCATGTCATCCATGTATACCTCCATTGTTCATCCTATCTGAGACTGGAACATCTTATTCACCAGTCGTTGGTAGGTTGCTCATGCGTTCTTTAGCCCAAAGGGCATGACCCTATAGCAGTATGTCCCCTTTGGCGTGATGAATTACGTCTTCTCTTGGTCTAGGGGATACATGCTAATCTGGTTGTACCCAGAGTATGCATCCAGGAAAGTGAGCAACTCATGCCCTGCGGTGGCATCGATGAGGAGGTCAATTCGCGGCAATGGGTAACTATCTTTTGGGCACGCCTTGTTGAGTTCTGTGAAGTCGACGCAGAGGCACCACTTCCCATTAGCCTTAGTGACCATTACCACGTTGAAGAGCCACTCAGGATATGCTACTTCTCTTACCGCCCCGTTATCTATTAACTTTCCAACCTCCTTGTTCATGGCTTGGGCCCTTTCAGTGGAGGCTCCCCTTAACTTTTGGCGAACAGGCTTGTAACGCGGATCAATATTGAGACGGTGTGTAGCCACTTCTGGGTCGATGCCCTCAAGGTCCTCATGCGACCACGCAAAGACGTCCATGTTGCACTTCAAAAAATCTATTAACAAGCGAGCCAAATCCTCAGAAAGGGAAGAGCCAATGTAAATTCTTCTGTCTGGATGTTCCTCATCCAAGACCACAGAGGTGAGCTCCTCAACTGGCTCTCCTCTTTCTGTAGTGGAGTCATCCCTTGGGTCAAGGATCTCAACTTGCAATGCTTCTTGGGGCTTCCTAGCCTTTACAGAGGAGACATAGCATTCTCTGGCTGCTACCTGGTCTCCTCTGACCTCTCTGACTCCATTTGAGGTTGAAAAACAGAGAACGAGATGGTAGGTGGAGGGCATAACTCTCAATGTGTTAAGAGTTGGCCGTCCTAATATGATGTTATAGGCTGATGGGCACTCTATTACCAGGAAATTGACCATAACTGTAGAGCTTTGGGGTGCTACTCCGGCGGTGATAGGAAGTGTGATGGACCCTAGGGGATACACCTTCTCCCCTGAGAATCCAATGAGAGGTGACCTGATAGGCTGCAGCCTCTCCCTGCCCAGGTTGAGCTTGTCATAAGCCTCTGCGAATAGGATATCCGCAGAGCTACCACTATCCACCAGGATCCTGTGCACATTAAAATTGGCTACTGTCATGGTGAGCATCATAGGGGTTGGATTCCCTCCAGGTCCTTATCTGAGAAAGATATGACCTCGTCGCTATCCTGCTTCGGCATCTTAGATGGGCGCATCTCGTCGACATGCCTTGCCTTTCTGGCATGCGCCTTCATTGCAGAAAGTGACTCTCCCCCTCCTACTAGTCCTCCTGAGATGGTGTGTATCTCCCCCACGGGCTGCTGATCTTCTTGATTATGAAGTTGTGGTGCTCGTTCGCTTCCAGCAACGTACTGGCGCAGATGACCACGCTGGATGAGCTCCTCAATTTGCCTTTTGAGTTTGTAGCAGTCATCGGTGTCATGCCCGTGGTCGCGATGGAAGCGGCAATACTTGTTAGGATTTCTGCGATTTGGAGGAGACTTCATTTTTTCAAGCCACTTTATCGCGGGCTCATCCTGGATCTGGAATAGGATGTGTCCCACAGTAGCATTGAGGGGAGTGAAGGGTTGACGGTCCCTCTGAGGAGCAGGACCTAGCCGGCCCTTGACAGGGACTCTCTCTGTTCTGCCACGCTTGTTGCTAGTCTCTTTCTTATCGTCCCTCTCCCTTTCCTTCCTCTTCTCCCCCGCTCTGGAGGACTCACCTCATCTGGCCCTTGTGATGTCTTCCGCATTCATGTACTTTTGGGCCTTAGCTAGCAGCTCTGGCATACTTTTTGGTGGGCGCTTCATCACTGAGAAAAGGATGATTGATGAACGGAGGCCACCCAAGAAGGCAGTCATCGTCACCTTGTCGTCGGGCTCATCAACTTGGAGTACCTCCTCGTTAAAACGAGTGAGATAAACTCCTCAGGCTCTCCTCGCGGTCCTGTTTTATACTAAGTAGGTGCGTAACAGGCTTCTGGTGGCGACGCCCTCCAATGAAATGTGAAACGAATGATTTGCTAAGTTCAGCGAAGGAGGCAATAGAGGCGGGGGAGAGCTTAGCGAACCACTGTCGGGCAGACCCCTTTAACGTGGTTGGAAATGCCCTGCACATGATTTTGTCTGGTACGTTGTGCAGCTGCATCAAAGTCTTGTAAGTGTCGAGGTGGTCTAGTGGATCCTTTGTTCTATCAAAGGTCTCCACAGATGGCATTTTGAACTTCTAAGGGAGGGGGTAGTTTGCTACATCAGGCTTGAAAGGCGTATCCGTACACCTTACCAGGTGATCTACAGTTTTGGGTCCTTGTGCCTTCATGGCGTTGAAGACATCACCCAGTTGATTTTGTACTTCCTTGATTTTCTTGTCCCAATGATTGGGGGCTCCTCTGGAATGATCATGGAAATGACTTCCATGCTCGATGCTTTAGTTTTCGCCCTTATCCTCTTGGAGATAAGGGTCTTCTCCATGGGGAGCAAGAGGAGGGGGAGGTGAAACTCCCTCATGTTGGGCTCCCCCAAGTGGGGCTCCCAAGGGGGCGCCTAGGCATGGAGCAGCAGGGCGTGGTGCTCCTTGGTGTCCAGGGCATGGAGCTCCTTGGGGTCCTGCACCATGTTGTGCACCTCCAAGTTGTGCTCCTCCTTGTCCAACAAGCATGAGTTGCAGTAACTGTTGGTTTTGGGCCACCAATTGCTACATGGTTTCCAACATTTGCTGGGGA
Organism: Ilex paraguariensis; assembly: GCA_963454935.2. Lineage (NCBI taxonomy): Eukaryota > Viridiplantae > Streptophyta > Magnoliopsida > Aquifoliales > Aquifoliaceae > Ilex > Ilex paraguariensis. The sequence goes on from CAUOFW020003813.1 coordinate 630,166, forward strand.
TTCGGAGCTGGAGCATTCGAGACAGAGTTGGTAGGTGGAGGAGTAACCTCCTCCTCTCGTGGAGGATTGTCTTCAGGTTGGTACATGGATCGGGTAGTGATCGTCATTGGTTCAGTGGATGTAATGTTCAGGAGTGAGAATTTTGTCAGTTTTCACAGACGGTGCCAAACTGATGATGCACAAAAATGATTTTGAACACCACCTGTCAAGTGTAAATAATAAATGCAGTAAAAGTAAAGAGAGAATTGGAGGAGACAAGATTTATAGTAGTTCGGTCAACTTGACCTACGTCCACTCTTGAATGACTTTTGTTATCGAGTACTTTATTAATTTAGGGGTATGGAGATAGAGAATACAAGCTTCGAGGGAGAATAAAGAATCAAGGAAGGTGTGGTGCCAGACAATCAGTCTATTCCTAAGTGTTGATGGAGTGTGCAATTTATAGTGGCTCCCTAACAAGTTGAGGCTACTTTCCAGCGACTAAGCAACCATTTCGGTGGAGCTCCGATCTCTTCTCAATGGGCGAGGTGGTTGAGAAGCTCTCCATGAGACGCAGTCAAAGATATGATGAGGGTGGACCGTTTCCTTCGATGGTGCAGATAAGGCTTCCCATGCTCTCCCCTTGATGACGTGGCTAAGCAAAGAGTCTAACTTGGTCTTGGGCTATGTTGGGTTTGGTGGATCTTTAAATGAGGTAGGGCTTCTTAATTTAGATTTGGACTTTGCACATAGATTGAGCCATTTTGGGCTTGACCCATCAACCGTTATTCTTCTTTATAATGACCAAATTGGCCAACCAGGTCGGATAATCTACCTCCCTGATGGCCTTGGTATAGCGGAGCTTGGAGACCTCTTCAGTTATAGCTTTTTGGCACTCTAGGGTGAAGCTTCTCCATTTCTGCTTGATGGGCTTAAAGGTTGGATTCATGCTGATCTTGTGCGTGATGATTGAGGGGGGTTAATCCCCTACATGTCCTCTTATTTCCATGTGAATACCTCCATACTCTTCTTCATAAATTGAATAAGGAGGTCCTTAATCTCCTTGAGCAGTTTTGACCCCATGTACACCAAATGTCGTAGGTCTTTGTCAAGTTAGATTGGCTCCTACTCCTCAGATGGTGTAGGCCTTGTCTCTCATGTCGAGCTCATCCAGCTGTATAGTTTCAACCTCCCTTCTCTTCATAAAGGTCATGTAGTACTCTCGTGCCACTAGTTGGTCTCCTCGAACCACTTCAATGTCATTTTTCGTAAGAAATTTCATGACCAGGTGGTAGGCAGAAGGAATGGCTCTCATAGCAATGAGGAAAGGCCTCCCAAAGAGGACATTGTATGCTGAAAGAGTGTCCACAACCAGGAATCTTACGATTGTCATTAATTGGCAAGGAGAGTCTCCCATGGAGAGGACAAGCTGAATTGAACCAAGGGGAAGCACCCTCTCCCCTGAGAATCCAAGTAGATGAGTCCTTACTAGCTTGAGCCTGTCTCTGCCAATGTCCATTTTGTCAAAGGCAGAGGTGAAGATGATGTTAGTAGAGCTTCTATTGTCAATAAGAACTCGATGATTGGTTCTATTAGCAATGATGACTCTTACCACCAAGGGATTATCATGGGGATACTGGCAACCTCCCAGATCCGCATCTAAAAATGTTATGTCCATGTTCAGCTAAGGTACCTGGGACATAGACTATATCTTCAATAAGTCTTTAGCTTGGACTTTTTGCATATGAACCTTCCTGGCTGAGTTGGTTTCCTCACCTCCAACAAATCCTCCGGATATTACTCTGATCTCTCCCATGGGCTGCTCATGCTATGGAAAATCTTGTTGCTGCAGTGCAGGAGGTGGATAAGTTCAATTTTGATTATCTTAGGCCACGAAGCGACGCAACTACCCCCTTTGAATTAAAAACTCGATCTCTTTCTTCAGTTGGATGCAATTGTTAGTGAGGTGGCCACGGTCCTCGTGATACTCACAGTATTTCATCACGTCCCACTTTATGGGTTCAACCTTCATCTGAGGTGGCCATCTCAGGAAATTTTCATTCTGCACCTCATAGAGGACCTGGGACACCGTGGCATTAAGAGGAGTGAACTGTCTTGGGAATACCTTGGTTGTAACTCCTGAGTTAGAGGACCCAAGTGATCTCTAATGTCTCCTATTCTTTTTGGGGAGCGATCTCTATCTCTTCGTGGAGACCTTTCTCGACTCTTCTCCTTCTTCAAGCTTCGGTCCTTTCTTTTCTCTTTCTCTTTGTGGATACTCGATCTTCTAGCCTTTGAGAAAAGAGCCTCCTCGTCATCGATGTATTTCTATGTCTTGGCAAGGACCTTAGTCATGCTAGCTTGGGGTTGTTGGAGATAGAGAACATTAAGTCCTTGGACTGAACTCCTGGCTCAGCGATGAATGAGATGAGGGTAAGCTTCTCGTAAGGGACGTCTACTTTTAGAGGCTTTGAGTTAAACCATTGAACGTAGCTTCGTAGTAATTTAGTAATTGGTAACTCGACTTCTGATAAGTTTGAACTTCAATAAAATGTGGCACAAATGAAATAGAGAGTTTCCTGAATGAAGAAATAGAAGCTGGGGTTAGCCTATTGAACTAGACTAAAGCTGAACCCTTCAATGTCATATCAAAAGCTCGGCACTGCACTAGATCTTGATAACCATACAACTCCATCCGATTTTTGTAGGTGTTGAGATGGTCCATGGGATCCTTTGTCCCATCAAGGCCTCTATCTACAGCATTTTGAACTTTGGTGGAAGAGGGAAAAACAACACTTCTACGGTAAAGGGAGATTCTATCTACTGGACCAAGGCATCCATGGACACACGGGTATTGTCCCTCATAGCCTCCTTCATGCGGCTGAGTTCCTGTTGAATCTCCTTGAAGCGTTGCTCCTAGAACTGCTCCTTCCCTTCCTACTGGAATGGGGGAAGCTCGTTCCTGTGAGTTCCCCTATTCTGGCTATGTATTTCCTCGTCATCCTTGTTCCTTTGAATTCGCCAATTGTTTGATTATGCTCATCTCCCTCAATGATGTCCCCTTGAGGGTTGAGATGTTGATGTTCCCCACGTGGGGGATCATTCTGGTTGTTGTGCCCTCTGGGAATGTTGGATGAGATTTAGTAATTCCTCATTCTGTTGAATGAAGCGTTGATTAGCTAGGCAAAGCACCTCAAGCTCATTATTTGGTGGAGGATCCATTACAGATGGGTCAACCTTTAGATTAGACAGGAAATCACGAGGATTTCCCTATTGTCATCCAATGGCAACCTCTTGTTGGTTTTGTATTGGGAGGTTCATTTGACTTTGCTCATACTGCACGTAGAAACCATCAATTACTGAAAATGAT
>CAUOFW020003814.1:0-34805 GCA_963454935.2 Ilex paraguariensis
AACCCGACTACCGGAGATTACTATTTTTTTTTGATTCTCCATTCTCTCTCTCAAAGCTTGTATCTCTATTCTCCATACCTTTGAATCAATAAAATACCCGGCAACTGAAGCCATTGAAGAGTGGACGTAGGTCGAATTGACCGAACCACTATAAATTGTGTCTTCTTTAATTTTTTCATTGATTTCATTGCATTTATTATCTACACTTGACAGGTGGTGTGCAAAACCATTTTTGTGCATCATCAGTTTGGCGCCGTCTGTGGGAAATCGACAAAATTCTCACTCCTGAACATTACATCCATTAACTAATGGCGATCACTACTCGATCCATGAACCAACACGAAGACAATCCTCCACGAGAGGAGGAGGTTGCTCCCCGCCTATCAACCCTGTTCCGGATACTCTAGCCCCGAATCCCCAACAAATATTGGAGACCATGCAGCAACTGGTTGCTCAAAACCAACAGTTACTGCAACTCATACTTGCTGGACAAGGAGGAGCACCACACGGAGGTGCACCACACGGATCACATGGAGGACCCCAAGGTGGAGCACACACGGAGGTGCACAACGTGGAGCACCACACGGAGGTGCACAACATGGAGGCCCCACGGAGGTGCACAACATAGAGCACCCCAAGGAGCTCCACATCCTGGACATCAAGGAGCACCACGCCCTGTTGCTCCACGCCCGGGTGCCCCATTGGGCACCCCACTTCGGGAAGCCCAACATGAGGGAGCTGCACCTCCCCCTCCCCTTGCTTTCCAGGGAGAGGACCCTTATCTCCAGGAGGATGAGGGTGAAAACCAAAGCATGGGGCATGGAAGCCACTTCCATGATCATTCCATAGGAGCCCCCAATCATTGGGACGAGAAGATAAAGGAGGTACAGAATCAACTCGGTGATGTCTTCAACGCCATGAAGGCACAGGGACCCGAGACTGTTGACCACCTGGTAAGGCGTACTGATACCCCTTTCAAACCTGATGTAGCAAACTACCCCCTCCCTCAGAAGTTCAAAATGCCATCTGTGGAGACCTTTGATGGAACAAAGGATCCACTGGACCACCTCGACACTTACAAGACCTTGATGCAATTGCACAACGTACCAGACGAAATCATGTGCAGGGCATTCCCAACCACATTAAAGGGGTCTGCCCGACAGTGGTTTGCTAAGCTCTCCCCCCCTCTATTACCTCTTTTGCCGAGCTTAGCAGATCATTCGTCTCACACTTCATAGGAGGGCGTCGCCACCAGAAGCCAGTTACGCACCTGCTTAGTATAAAGCAGGACCGCGAGGAGAGCCTGAGGAGTTACCTCACTCGTTTTAACGAGGAGGTACTCCAAGTTGATGAACCTGACGACAAGGTGACGATGACCGCCTTCTTGGGTGGCCTCCGTTCATCAAGTTTCCTTTTCTCAGTTCTGAAGCGCCCACCGAAGAGCATGCCAGAGCTGCTAGCCAAGGCCCAAAAGTACATAAACGCAGAAGACATCACAAGGGCCAGGCGGGGTGAGTCTTCCAGAGCAGGTGAGAAAAGGAAGGAAAGAGAGAAGGACGATAAGAAGGAAACCAGCAACAAATATGGCAGGACAGAGAAAGTCCCTGTCAAGGACCGGCTAGGTCCTGCTCCTCAGAGGAACCGTCACCCTTCACTCCCCTCAATGCTTCCGTGGAACACATCCTATTCCAGATCCAGGATGACCCCGCGATAAAGTGGCCTGGAAAAATGAAGTCTCCTCCAAATCGCAGAAATCCTAACAAGTATTGCCGCTTCCATCGTGACCACGGGCATGACACCGACGATTGCTACGACCTCAAGAGGCAAATTGAGGAGCTCATCCAGCGTGGTCACTTACGTCAGTACGTTGCTGGAAGGGAACGAGTACCACAACCTCACAACCAGGAAGATCAGCAGCCTGTGGGGGAAATCCACACTATCTCAGGGGGACTAGCAGGTGGGGGAGAATCACTTTCCGCGATGAAGGCCCATGCCAGGAAGGCAAGACATGTCTACGAGATGCGCCCATCTAAGGTGCCGAAGCAGGAAAGCGACGAGGTCATATCTTTTTCAAACAAGGACCTGGAGGAAATCCAACACCCCCATGACGACCCCTTGGTGCTCACCATGACGGTGGCCAACTTTCATGTGCACAGGATCCTGGTAGATAGTGGCAGCTCTGCAGATATCCTGTTTGCAGAGGCCTATGACAAGCTCAACCTGGGCAGGGAGAGGCTACAGCCAATCAGGTCACCCCTCATTGGATTCTCAGGGGAAAAAGTGTATCCCCTTGGATCCATCACACTTCCCGTCACCGCCGGAGTAACACCCCGAAGCTCCACAGTCATGGTCAATTTCCTGGTAATAGAATGCCCGTCAGCCTACAACATCATATTAGGGCGGCCAGCTCTTAACACATTAAGAGCTGTGCCCTCTACCTACCATCTCGTTCTCCGCTTTCCAACCTTAAATGGAGTCGGAGAGGTCAAAGGGGACCAAATAACAGCCAGAGAGTGCTATGTATCCTCTATGAAGGCTAGGAAGCCCCAAGAAGCATTGCAGGTTGAGGTCCTTGACCCAAGGGATGACTCCGCAACAGAAAGAGGAGAACCAGTCGAGGAACTCATCCCTGTGGTCTTAGAAAAGGAGCACCCAGACAGAAGAATTTACATTGGCTCTTCCCTTTCTGAAGAGCTGGCTCCCCTGTTGATTGAATTTTTGAAGCGTAATATGGACATCTTTGCTTGGTCGCATGAGGACCTTGAGGGCATCGACCCGGAAGTAGCTACCCATCACCTCAATGTCGATCCACTGTACAAGCCTGTTCGCCAAAAGTTAAGGGGAGCCTCCACTGAAAGGGCCCAAGCCATGGACAAGGAGATTAGAAAGCTGGTTGATAACGGAGCAGTCAGGGAAGTGGCGTATCCAGAGTGGCTCTCCAACGTAGTAATGGTTACTAAGGCTAATGGGAAGTGGCGTCTCTGTGTCGACTTCACAGAACTGAACAAGGCATGCCCAAAAGATAGTTATCCACTGCCGCGGATTGACCTCCTCATCGACGCCACCGCTGGGCATGAGTTGCTCACTTTCCTGGATGCATACTCGGGGTACAACCAGATTAGCATGCATCCCCCAGACCAAGAGAAGACATCATTCATCACGCCAAAGGGGACATACTGCTACAGGGTCATGCCCTTTGGGCTAAAGAACGCTGGAGCAACCTACCAACGGCTGGTGAACAAGATGTTCCAGTCTCAGATCGGGCAAACAATGGAGGTGTACGTGGATGACATGCTGGTAAAGAGCCTTGCAGCAGTAGACCACATTGATCACCTCCAAAAAACTTTCAACGTCCTGAGGTCCTATCACATGAAGCTCAACCCTGAGAAGTGCGCCTTTGGTGTGGGGTCTGGTAAATTCCTGGGCTTTATGGTCAATCAGAGGGGAATTGAGGTGAACCCTGACAAGATCAAGGCCATTCTTGACATGAAGTCACCCTCTTCAACCAAGGAGCTCCAGCGCCTCAATGGAAGAATCGCAGCATTAAATAGGTTTGTCTCCAAATCTGCAGATAAATGTCTCCCTTTTTCAAAACTCTCCGAAAAGCCTTTGAGTGGAAACCTGAGGCAGAGGAGGCTTTTCAAAAGCTCAAAGCCTACCTAGCAGCACCTCCCCTCCTGTCACATGCTACCCCTGGAGAAACTCTCCATCTATACCTTTCTGCTTCCCCATCAGCGGTAAGCTCAGTGCTCGTTAGAAACAACAATGGAGTGCAGAAACCAGTTTATTACGTGAGCAGGGCATACCGGGGGGCAGAGGTCAGATATTCAGCACTAGAAAAACTGGCACTCGCTCTGGTCACGACAGCGAGACGGCTGCGACACTACTTCCAGGGCCATCGTATGGTGGTCATCACCGACCAACCTCTTAAAAGAATCTTGGGAAAGCCGGACGTATCTGGCAGACTTCTTAAATGGGCAGTAGAACTCGGGAATTCGACATTCAGTACCAACCTAGGACGGCCATCAAAGCACAAGCCCTAGCAGATTTCGTAGCTGAACTCACACCAACAGAAGATGGGAACAGTGAGGATCCCCAAATGCCCAACGGAGACATCAAGAAGCCTAACAAAGACCCTCAAGCAGCAGGCCCAAGTCGCCCAAACAACTTTTTCTGATGACCAGGCATCCCGGGCTGCACCTCTTGATGCCCATGCACCACAGGCTGCACCTCCGGATGCCCAGGGCACCACAGCTGCACCTCTAGCTCCTGGCACCACAGGCTGCACCTCATGGATGCCCAGGCACCACAGCTTCACCTCCGGATGCCCAGGCATCACAGGCTGCACCTCCCCGGTCTTCCACTTCAAATTCCAAATTCTCCACTCATCTGCTTTGGAAACTCTATGTAGATGGCTCCTCGACTAGTGAAGGAGGAGGAGCGGGCTTAATTTTGATCAGCCCAGATGGCACCACTCTCAGATATGCGATGAAGCTCCACTTTTATGCTTCCAATAATGAGGCGGAATACGAAGCCCTCCTTTCTGGATTAAGGTTAGCGATGGAAATGGAGGTTCAACACCTTGCCACCTACAGTGACTCTCAGCTGATAGTCAATCAAGTGAGGGGCGAGTTCGAAGCCAAAGGAGCCAAAATGCAAGAATATCTCAGCATGGCTAGAAACATGATCACAAAATTCCACTACTTCCAGATAAACCACATCCCCAGAGAGGATAATATGGCTGCCGACGCACTCGCAAAGCTCGCTTCATCCATGGAAGCCTCATCAGGGGAACCAGTACTAATTGGTCACCAGTGCGAGCCCAGCAGGATGGACATGGAGGCCACAAATGTTGACTGTGTATCTACTGAGTCAGACTGGATGACCCAAATCAAGGCATACCTCCAAGAGGGTGTGCAGCCAGATGATCCCCTAGAGGCCAGGAAGCTAAGGATAAGGGCCTCCAAGTTTGCCATCTTGCAGGACACTCTATACAAGAGAGGTTATTCCTTGCCATGGTTACGATGTCTTTCACCTGAAGAAGCTCACTATGCCTTGCGAGAAATCCACGAAGGGATCTGCGGGAATCACTCTGGAGGGCGTTCCCTTGCCCACAAGGCGCTCAGACAGGGCTACTTCTGGCCTACCATGATGAGGGACGCCCAGGAGTTCTCCAAAAAGTGCGACAAGTGCCAACGCTTTGCGACTGTGCCAAGACAACCACCCGAGGAGCTAACAACCATTTCAAGCCCATGGCCTTTCTCCAAGTGGGGCATCGATATCCTAGGCCCCTTGCCTCTCAGTAAAGGGCAGTGCAAGTTCGTGGTGGTGGCAGTCGACTACTTCACCAAGTGGTCAGAGGCAGAACCTTTAGCAAAAATCACAGACGCAAAGGTCAAAGATTTTATCTGGAAAAACTTGGTCTGTCGCTTCGGGATTCCCCATGCCATTGTCAGCGACAACGCCAAGCAGTTTGACAACAAGCTGCTGAACTCTTTCTGTTCTGACCTTCAAATAAAACAACCTCACTCCAGCCCGGCACATCCACAAGCAAATGGACAAGCAGAGGTCATGGTAAGAACCGTGCTACGCAATTTAAAGACAAGGCTCGAAAAAGCAAAGGGCCTTTGGGTAGAGGAGCTGCCAGGTGTACTGTGGGCTTATCGAACCACACCAAGAACCCCTACTGGGGAGACTCCTTTTTCCCTCGCCTTCGGAACCGAGGCGGTCATCCCTGTGGAAATAGGGGTACACTCCCTAAGGGTCCAGCACCACGATCCCATCACCAACGAGGAAGGACTCCGTAGCAACCTCGACTTGGTGGAGGAAGCAAGGGAGATGGCTGTAGTCCGCAACGCGGAGTATAAACGGCGCATGACAAGGTACTACAATTCGAGGGTGAAGCCCCGTTCTTTCCAACCTGGGGATTTGGTCCTCAAAAAAGTAATCCTCGCTACAAAAGATGCACGCGAAGGGAAGCTGGGACCAAATTGGGAAGGGCCCTACCGCGTAACAGAAGTAGTGAGACCAGGCACCTACAAAATCCAAGATTCTGAGGGAAAAATTTTACTCCATCCATGGAATGCAGAGCACTTGAAAAGGTATTACCAATGACACCTTGAGAGCATCAAAGCAGTAGAAGTTGGGACTTGATTTGATTTTTAGGGGTGTTACCCAAGATTTCAATGTATTTTTTTTTTTGGAATTATTACCCAATATCGCTTTTTATAAGCAATAAATTAATAAAATTTTCTATGCCATTTACTCCAAAAAGATTTTCTGTATTTCATTTCAAAGGAGTATCGGTACAAAAATAAGGCCAGATACCGCCTTTTCAAAAAAAAAAAAAAAAATCAAAAGTCCTAAACACTCTAACTGCTCTCATGGTCGTCCCCCACCTCCTCCTCATTGTCATCAACAGCATCAGATCCCCCCTCATCACTGTCGTCAGTGGGCACGAAAGGTGAGAAGTCAATATTAGGGAAAGCGGTAGAAACTTTCCCTCGGAGATCCTCGAAACCATCAATAAAAGCATCTGCAAGACCATTCTCCAAGTCTTCCTCAGCACGGGAAACTCTCTCCCGAGCAGCCGTCAACTTTGCCTCTGCAACAGCTGCCTCTCTGAGCATGGCCCTCCCATGGGCCTCTACAAGCTCAGCCTCTCTGAGCGTGCTCCTCTCGCGGACTGCCAAAAGCTCAGCCTCTAGCTTAGTGGCCCTCTCATAGGCTGCAACAAGCTCACCATCCCTGAGCGCGCTCCTCTCGTGGACTGCCAAAAGCTCAGCCTCTAGCTTAGTGGCCCTCTCATGGGCTGCAGCAAGCTCACCATCCCTGAGCGCGTCCCTCTCGCGGGCCGCCAGAAGCTCGGACTCAAAATTAGAAAACCTTTCATGTGCTGCCACAAGTTCACCCTCCCGGAGCACGTCCCTCTCACGGGTCACCAAAAGCTCAGAATCAAGCTCGACAATCCTCTCCTGAGCAGTAATAAGCTCCCTCTGCACAAGGCTAAGATCCAGCTTCAGCTTGTCTTGATTATAGGCCCTCGAAAGCAAGCAGATGGAGGAAGTCGAAACCTAAAAAAAAAAAAAAGAGTCAAAAAACACAGGAAACGACTGGAGAAAGGGAAATAGCAGACCCTTACCTGAGCCAGACCTTCCAAATACGTGTTGACGATATTATCAGTGCCCGAAGCGCTAAGCTCAGAAACTTCTGGCCCAAACACAAACCTCCCAAGCCTTGCCCTGATAGCTGCTGGTCTCCCCATCATAGAACCAGCCCAAATCGGCACTTGGGTAGAAGTTCCTGAACAAGGAGGAGACAAAGGAGGGTAGCACGAGGAGAGGATAAAGGTGGAACAGATGTGCCTGACAAGGAAGATTCTGGAGCAGCAGTTGGAGAAGTTGCCAGTTGAGAAGGAGCCACCGTGGAAGCCACATGGGGGGCATCATCCGTCCTTGTCACTTTGGAAGAAGGAGGGCTCCTGCTAGAAAAACGGGACACCACCACCCTCTTACTTGCTGCAAGAGTAGAGAAGGGTTAGAAAAAAAAAAAGGGAGAGAAAACTAGCTCACCCTTTTTCTTCGAAGAGGAGCTGCCAGATTTCTGAGATGGAGCTACAGCTCTAGTATACTTGGGCAGGAGAACTCCCAAATCTTTACAAGGGCAAGCTTTGACAGCCTCCAATTTCCACTCCTGGTCCCGGAAAGCACAGGTATATCTGCATGGAAAAAGTGAGCACACACAAAAAAAAAAGGAAAAAGAAGAAGTGTGCAGCATACCGGGTTTTTTAGCAGCACCCCAATGTGTTGGCACAGAAACTCTGTCGGCTTCTGAAGCCCATTCTCCACCAATAAAGAAGAAACAAGATTTACAGCCGCCGCAATTAGAGCGCATTCCTGTAAGCACTGTACCACTCCGTGCGGTAAAATAGTACCATCCCCTATTTGGTGTAGGGGTTTCGCTCAAATTATATGCTGCATGAAACTCCATAGGGGAAGCATCCTCGTGGTGCACCGATTTCCATAATGCAAGAAAACCGAGCAGGACTCTCCAACCGTTGGGCGCTAGTCGCCCCGGAGTCAAGGAGAAGTAATGCAAAACGCGACAAATGGGGGAGGACATGGGAAATCTTAACCTAGCCTCAAGCATCTCCTCGTAGACAACAATATCCCCGGAAGAGTCATCGCAAGCAAACTCAGCCCGACAGCACAACACGGTCGGAGGGATGTGATAAGTAAAAACAAGTCTTGAAATATCTTCATCTAAGCGGAACAAACTAGAAAGGGTGCTCACCTTAGACCCGTCATCATCAAGTCCCACTTTGCTATTGCGTTTCTTCTTCCGGGGCCTTAAGGAGTAGTCCAAATCACCATTGGGAGAGTCTTGAGAAACTTGAATCGGGGGAGCTACAATAGGGGCTTGATCATCAAGGGCAGCACCCAAAGCTTCCTTACTACTTGCAATGTCTAGCCCAACGCCTGAAAGTGTGCCTGACTGCTGTTGCTCGTCAAAACAAAGTTGTCCAGTAGCTTGAAGGGTGCCTGACCCTTCAATATTGCGCAAAACAAAATTTTCGGCGCAAAAATCAGCACCTAAGGCGCCCAAATCAGCGCCTCGAGTGGGAATCGGATCAGCCCGTGCTCCCAGGCCACTGCCTAGCTCTCCCTGACGAACCTCGGACTGATTTTCAACGCCCCTTGATGAAAAAATGCTGCTGCCCAGCGTTCCAAAGCCGCCCAGCGCAGCAGAACTGAAGCTGTCCGGGACAGCAGAAGTAGCAGCTAGGCTGCTGCCCAGCGCACCTGGGCTGTCCAGGACAGGAGGAGCAGCGCCTAGGCAGCCGCCCAGGCCCCCAGCTGCGCGCCTGCGCTGCGCAGCCGCACGCGCAGCCGTCTCCCTTCGCTGCCCAAGCCACTCCTCACGCTGCCCATCTCCCCTTCGCTGTCCAGCCCTTCATTTTCAGCCCCAAAGCTGTCCAAGACAGCATTCGAATGCTCAAAACTAGCCTCCAAGTTCTCCAAAATGGTGCCTACTTCCTCCCTCTTCAACCTCCACCACTCCCTCTTCAATCGACAATGTTCACTTGAGAAGCTCAACTAGCAAGGAAGAAATCACACTCTTGAAAGGATTCAAGGAGAACACACTTTGGCTTCAACAAAATGGGTAGGACTTGAGTTCTCAAAATTTTCAAGAGGTGGGTGCTCAACCTTAAAAATGAGTGAAATGGGTAACATGAAGAAGAAGACTATATTTATAGTTTAGGGTTTTTCAAAAAGAGGAAAAAAGCCCAAATAGAAAATTATGGGCCCTCTTCAAAATAAAGTGGTCAAATAGAAAATTATGGGCCCTCTTCAAAATAAAATGGTCAAATAGAAAGTTATAAGTCATTTTCAAAACAAAAAGGCCAAACAGAATATTATGGGCCTTCTTTAAAATAAAGTGGGAAAGACTTGAAATTTAAAAAAAAAAAAAAAATGTAGTCAATGCCTCCTTCTCCAAGTCTCCTTGGACATAGGGCATTGGGGGGCAAATGATGGGTTAAGTCCAAATAGTCCAATTTATGTGTTAAAGTCCAACCCCAGTTGAGGAGCCCAACCTCATTTTAATTCCACCAAGCCCAAGACAGTCCAAGACCGGTTAGACTTCTTGCTTAGCACGTCACCAAGAGGAAAGCACGGGAAGCTTATCTGCACTACCAAAGGAAACGGTCCAATTCCACCAAGCCCAAGACAGTCCAAGACCGGTTAGACTTTTTGCTTAGCACGTCACCAAGAGAAAAGCACGGGAAGCCTATCTGCACCACTAAAGGAAACGGTCCAAATCCACCAAGTCCAAGACCGGTTAGACTTTTTGCTTAGCACGTCATCAAGAGGAGAGCACGGGAAGCTTATCTGCACTACCGAAGGAAACGGTCCAATCTTTGACCACGTTTCATGAAGAGCTCTCCAACCTCCTCCTTCCGTTGAGGATAAGTCGTGATCTCTACCAGAATAATCTCTTGGCTGCTATAAAATAGCTCCAATCTGGTAGAAAAGAAAAAAAGGTCACGCCCCACGAGAGACTTGCAGAAGAAAAACCGACTACCGAAAATTACTATTTTTTTTGATTCTCCATTCTCTCTCTCAAAGCTTGTATCTCCATTCTCCATACCTTTGAATCAATAAAATACCCGGCAACTGAAGCCATTGAAGAGTGGACGTAGGTCGAATTGACCGAACCACTATAAATTGTGTCTTCTTTAATTTTTTCATTGATTTCATTGCATTTATTATCTACACTTGATAGGTAGTGTGCAAAACCATTTTTGTGCATCATCAGAACCCAATATCGTCAGGTCTTCCTAAACTCATTGACGACATAGCAGTGTTATATTAGAAAATTAGATAAGCAAATTAGGTTTCAACAAAATCCTCATGCTTATAGAGCTAGCAATAATTTAATCTTTAATTTTACTATTGTTAAAAGCTCGATATAGAGTGCGAATCAAATCTCGAACAGTTGAAAGTTCTTGAAAAAATTATTACTCTTACATGTATCATGCGTATAGTTTTTTGAGGTACTGGATCTGATGTTTTGTGACCACAAGCATTTTTGTTCGGATTAATGCACAATGTTCCGATATAGATACGATCCACTAATAATTTGATTTAGAAGTATCAAAATACGATACGTTCTATTAACATGACAAAAAATTAGAGGGTTTTAATCTTTCTTAAGTCACTGTTTAATAAACGAGTAGACCCGACACGACATAATTAATAAATAAATCGAATATGAGTTAAGTCAATTAAAAGAAATACATAACATAACTCGTTTATATACTAGTTATACATGGTTCATACACGACATTAATCCGATATGACACAATTCGTTAGACATGAATAAATAAACGAATCGGGTATTAGTAGAATATTTTTTTAGACGAATTCCCTAAGATTCGATATGTGAACTCATCTCACTCGATACAATTGACAAGGTTAATTTGAATTGAAGACCACCAACTCTGCAAAATTGGTTTAATTATATGAATTACATAAAATAAAATAGTGTTCTAAGATTGAATTGGTTTCATATAATATGGGATGGTTGATATGCTATCTTTGTACAAATTTGTGGTGCACTTACACAATATCAAAGAAAATTCTTTTAAGTGAAATATAAAATCAAAAAACATAGCCATTAGATTCTATCTATTTTGCTGGAAAATGATATATAGTATGAAGGCATTCAATGCAATTTTCCATATTTAATACACCAAATCTGTCAATGGTCAAAACATTTAGTAGATCTTATCCCAGCTGACAGTTTCTTCAATCCTTCAATAGCTCCTTAAGGAAAAAGTGAATGAGAAAAGATAAATTTTTGCTTTCATCAGTTCATGCACAAAATGGGTAAATTATATTGACACCTCCTCTGATTTTTGAAATATCACTATACACCCTTATAGTTTATATATACGTTTCAAAAACTATCCTTACTCTCTATTCTGTTCCTGACAAGCAAAAAAGCTTGTTATGTGATGGCTAATTTTCCTATGAGTTACCTATTTTACCTTTAGTGCTATGTATACACCAAGATTGAATCAACATTATGCCATGTTGTTCTTTCTTCCTATTTAATATAGTAAGCATTTCTTAGTGTTAAATTAATAAAATAATTTTAATTTGATAAACTTAAATGTTAAACTGATGAAATTAAATTTTGATTTTAATTTGATAAAAATTAAATTTTAAATTAATGAAAATAAATAATAATGGCGGTGTGAATTTAAAAAAATTGAATAATAATTGAATAATGTTGATTTGATAAAATAAAAGGTCAATTAAGCATTGATTCGACAAAATTAAACATTAATATGATATTAAACTAATAAATAATACTAATTCTAATATGAATTTAATTAACTTGACTATTAATTATATATATATATATATATATATATATATATATATATATATATATATATATATATATATATATATATATATATATATATATATATATGATGTAATTATATTAATAATGATAGTTTGTGAAATAGACACAAACTCCTCCCATAAGCAAAATTTTATGTAATAAAATAAAATCATATTTTTCGTTATCACCATTAACGCACAAAAATTGATAGGAATGGACGGTGATATATCAGAAATTAAAAAAGGTGTCAGTAAAATATGATCTAAATTTAAGGGGTGTGGATGATATTTATCCAAACATTTAGTAGATCTTATCCCAGGTGACAGATTCTTCAATCTTTCAATAGTTGCTTAAGGAAAAGAGCAATGCTACATGAAAAGATAATTTTTGCTTACATGCTCAAGGTTCCTGCAACCATTATAAATGGGAATTGGCTTTCAAGCTTAACCAACCCCTTCCTAAAATGAGCCCTACATACTTTCCTCTGCTCTTCCTTGGCCTGTTGGTCATCCTCACCACTCCCATTCTTGCTGATACCAACAGCAACTCTCTCCTTGACGGTGATGGAGAACAATCGACACTCTCCCGGAAGCTAAAACCACCAAGGCGTCCTCCCAAAAGTTCACCACCACCGCCAGATCCACCGGAGGAAGAGACTCCGCCATCGGAGGATGAACCACCACCACCACCACCACCATGGTGGAGAAGAAAACCACGAATAAAGGGTCGTACCAAAAAGTCACCACCACAGCCAGATCCACCGGGGGAAGAGACTCCGCCATCGGGGGAAGAGACACCACCACCACCACCACCACGGTGGCGAAGAAAACCACGAATAAAGGGTCGTACCAAAAGGTCACCACCACAGCCAGATCCACCCCCGGAGGACGAGCCTTGTGCTTCCGAGATGGCACGATCTCTGGTGGTAGAGAATGAGGAAGTTTTGTATGAAGATGACAAGGTGGAAACTATGTCAGTAGGTGTGCTTAGAAAAAGGTCAGGCCGTTCTCGTGTTCCACCGACTCCTCGTCGTCGACCGCCGCCACCACCTTGTTCTCCCCCTCCTGACCCACCTCAGTAGGCTTGTTATGAGAACAAATAAAATGTTGGAAACAAGAGCTATAGCTCAACGATTGTGTCCTATCAGTCTATAATGATTATAAGTCTTATATGGAACTTTATGAAAGTATATCAAATACATAATACAAACGTTTTAGGACACAAACATGTCCAATGCGTTGCTACCTTGAAATTGTTGTGAATTTGGACTGATGCAAGATTTAATGGCTTTCGCATTCTTTTCTAGAAATGGCAATTATTAACAGTTAGCCAATCAGTTATCAGAAGCATGAAAAGGTTCACATCATAATTAAGTTGATCCATTTAACTCGGTTAATAAATAGTTTGATATATATTATACATGATTGTGGTCAAGTATAGGTACGACTTGAGTCCATTTTCGTAACACATGATTCAAATACCAAACGAGCTCGATATGACATCTTTTGTGTGTTTGGAAAGTGAATGAACAAATAGAATATTGGAAAGTCGGAGTGATATATTTTATATCATTCAAGTAAAAAATCCTTTCTTCTCTCCTTTATTTTTGGTAAGAGAAATAAAACGTATGAAAGATTAATTTTTCTGTGTCTGGTGATAGAAAAAATATTTTGTCCTTCCTATTAACTTTTTATCCACTTTTCTCTCAAGTTTGGAAGAATTAACTTTGGTGAATTAAAAAGAAAGTCAATTCATCTACTTTTTTGTTCTTCCTATTTTCCTTCCTTACCAAACATGATGTTTTATTTCTCCCTTTAATTTTTCATCCTTCAAAATTTTCATTCTTCTAACTTTTTATCATATAAAATTCTAATTTGTTTTGCAATTTCAATAATGTACTTGATGATGCACAAATCGATTTTGCGCAAAATCAACAATCGAGTATATCAAAAGACACAATTAATGAGCAGTAAATAGACAATCAATGGCAGAATAGTAAATAATGAGTCAACACAAAGATTTATTGTGGTTCGGTTCGGGTGACCTACTCCACTCTCAGGAACGACAGCGGTAGCCAGAGATCTTTATTGATGAATAAAAGTCACCAAGAGAGTTACAATGCTTTTGGGGGAGAGAGAGGGAGAGAGCAATTTGTGTAAGGAGGTGTAGTATGTGTAGAGATTTCGTAGAGGTCTCAAGGTCATCAAAGGCCTGCCCTCTACGTAGAAAGGACTTACATTTTATAGGGATGGTGAGACGGTGACGTGAGGGAAAGGGCTTCTACCATTTTGATAAATACAATTTAGGTAAGATTAGATCACTGTACATATCCCGATATTCTCTCCCTCATGCTCTTATTCAGTTGGAGGAGGACTCTGAGCTGAGTTAGACTTGAGTTGGAGTGGCAGAGTCAAGAGGACGAAGGAGGACAAAAGGGGTAGCCTTAGGGAATGCCTGGTTTGGTTGAACTCTTGGGCGGTGCCCCAAGTCCTTGGGCGTTGGTTCTTAGTGCTTTGGACATTGGCCTCTTGTGCGCTGGTTTCTTGGACGTTGGCCTCTTGGGCGATGGCCTCCTAGACGTTCGCCTCTTGGGCATTGGCCCTGTGGCCTGGGCGTCACCTGACTCCTGGTTGATTTACGAGCGGCTCACTTGATTTGAACTCCTGAGTTAATTTGGCTCTGATTGAACTTTTCATTGGGCTTTTTCGGCTTACTTAGATTGGGTTTGGCCCAGTCAAATTCGAGCTCATCATTTGTCCCCCATGGCCCGAGCCTCTGACTTTTTCGAGAGGAAGAGGTCGTGGGCATGTGCTTTATCTTCATCAGAGTGAGCCGAAATTGTCCTCGTCTTCAGGACTCCATTGTATTCATCGATATCGATTTTTTTTTTGTCCTGGGCATTGCCTTTTTGCCTTTTTTTTGGCTTGGTTGGGTGCCACCCTTTTGGACTTCTCTTTCTTCTTTTTTTTTTCTTTCTTGGCTTCCTTTGGGCGCTGCCCTTGCTTCTTCTCTTTTTTTGTTTTTTCTTTGGTCTAGGAGCTGGCCTCTTGGGCTGGCCCTCCTTTCCCTCTCTTTTTTTTTTCTTTTCTTCCTTAGCTTCCTGGTTCTTACTTTTTCCCATTTTTCTTTTTTCTTTCTTTCTTTTTCTTGGGTGCCGCGTCCTTCTCACACTTTCTTTTTTCTTTCTTTGGCTTGGGTGCCGCCTCCTTCTCATGGGCCTCCCTTTCTCTCTCTCTCTCTTTTATCTTCTTCCTTTGGTCTGCTTGGGCGCCGACCCATTGCTTCTTCTCCCTTTTTTTTTTTTTTTGCCTTGGGCGCTAGCCTTTGCTTCTTCTCATTTTTTGTTTTTTGTTTTTTGCGTTTTTTTTCCTTCTCCCTGGCCTGCTCAGCCACTACCTCCCACTATTTTTTTTTGGCTTGGGCGTCGCCTCCTCCTCTTTTTTTTTTTTTTTCCTCTTGAGCGATGGTGGAGGCTGTTGTGGGCGCCACCTGGAGGTTGGCAAGCGCCTTGGGCGATGCCAAGAGGTTGGTAAGGCGCCTTGGACAATGTCAGGAAGCTGGGCAGACGTATTAGGAGACGCTCAAGATTGGATAGGCTCCTTGGCCGACACTAGAATGTTGGCAAGACGCCAGGAGGCTGCCGGGATTGGACAGACTCCTTGGGCGACACCAAGATGTTGGCTGGGCCAGCACCAGGATGCTAGACAAGTGTATTGGGAGACATCCGAGGTTGGGCAGACGCTTCACTAGTGTTTTGGTCAGTAATTGACCTTGTCTCTAATTATAGGGGCCCTATTGATAAAGCGATGGTGGCGATTCTCTGCACTTTTAGGATGATGTCTTTTCCTTCTTCCAAGAGGGCGAGGTTTGATTCCCCCAGTACTTTTTCAGCCGAGGTTTGCTTTGATGACCAGGTTGCTTCCCAGGAATGAGATCCTATTGTGCCTCCACTCCTTTCCAGACTAGGACTTCTATGTGTATTAATGTTAGCCCTTGTACCGTTATAGGAGTTGAGACTTCAGTGCAATTTTTGCGGGAATTTATGGCTTTACCCTGCTTCTAGTAGTGGCTCGGTTGCAGACGACTTGAGTTTCAAAAGTGTGCCTGGCACAAACAATGTTATCTCGATATTAAAATATCTAATATGATTACCTGGAGAGAGAGAGACAAGTTATTTTCATGAGAGCAAAGTCAGAGTTGTGGACATCCCGTGAAGGGGTCGCATGAGCGGAGGTCGAGCAACGTATAGTCTCGGGAATGACCGTCATGGCAGAGGCTTACAAGGTGACTATTTGTGCTCTCGAGAGCAAAGTCATTGGCCGAACTACGTGTAACTCGAGAGATGGCTACAGTAGCAAAGGCTTACAAGGTGGTGACTACTTGCGCGAGAGTAAAGTCATAGGCTGAGCTTCTCTACGACTAACGAGAGAGTGCGAAGTTGGAGATATAGGCTGCTGAAGAGCAGTTGGTACTTGAGCGACAGGCACGAGAGGATGCCGCTGAGAAGTTGAGGCTAACGCATAAGAGGGCTGCCCCAACATTGAGGCTGACCTTCGAGTAGCACTTGAGAGAGCTATTAGGGTAGAGGCTTACTCCATAGAGATGAAGGAGATGAAAAGGGCACCGAGGAGATAAGTAGGGCACTGAGGAGCTGGGCGCCTCTTGCCTAGGCACGGACGCTGAGGGACTATGGGAGCCACTGGGCATGGACACCGAGGGGCGCTAGTGTTAGAAACAGAGAGGTCTTTCTTGGATGGCGTGCAGAAGGTAGGTGACAGCCAACCTGGGAGTTGTCGACTTGGGTGATGCTAACTTGGGTGCTGGCCGCTTGCTACTAAGCGCCTGAAGCTAGGCGCATGATGAGTGGGCCACTGTTGATTCTCTGGCTTTGTCCCCTGTGAAACACCAATAGTAGTTGGTGATGGAAAGAACCTTTATTATAGTGGTTGTCACTCACGGAACAGTGACTGATCGTCAGGAGTATGACGACTGTTGTCTTTTTGTCGACACTTTATTGTTAAGTAATGTTCTGACTTTTATAAGTTGTTTGTAAATTTTAGGAAAACAAGACAATTTTGAACACAATAATCTTCGTAGAATTTTATTTCATAAGATGATAAATAACAAAATAAATAAGCTAAAACAATAAAGGATAGATAAATCTTCAGGTGCTCAGTGTCCCATAAGTGGGTCGAGGCTTCACCTTATTCTCCTAGCCCTGATGAGATCGTTTGGATTTCTCCAGGGGTTGTTGGCATTCTCTGTCATCCTGGTCCCGACCAGGTGGCAGGGCTTGTCCTCTGCTAGCAATGTACTACCTCAAATGGCCACGTTCTATAAGTTCCTCGATTTGCCTTTTAAGATCAAAGTAGTCGTTCGTATCATGACCGTGGTCGTAATGGAAATGATAGTACTTGTTGTGATTTCTGCGGTTTGGGGCAGACTTTATTTTTTCGGGCCAACAGAGCATGGGATCATCCTGTATTTGGAACAGGATATGCTACGCGGAAGCATTGAGCAGCGTAAATACCTGTCGTTCTCTCAAAGGTGGGGACCAAGGCGGTCTTTGGCGAAAATGTTTTCTATCCTATTCCTCTTGTTCTCTGTTTCTCTCCTGTCTTCGCGGGTATCCTTCCTCTTTTCGTCCCCATGGGAGGACTCACCTCGTCTGGCCTTAGTGACATCCTCGACGTTCATATACTTTTGTGCCCTTGACAGCAGCTCGAGCATGTTGTAGGGCGGCTTCTTGAGGACTGAGAACATGAAACTGGACATGCAAAGGCCAGCAATAAGGCGGGCAAGGCCACCTTGTCATCCAGCTCTTCAATCTGAAGAGCCTCCTCATTAAAACAGTCGAGGTAGTCTCTAAGGCTTTCCTCCCTGTTCTGCTTGATGGTGAGCAGGTGGGTCACAGGTTTCTGATGTCAGCGTCCCCCAACGAATTGGGAGACAAAGGATCTGCTTAGTTCTGCGAACGAGTAAATGGAGAAGGGCTTGATCTTCGCAAACCATTGGCAAGCAGACCCCTTCAAGGTGGTAGGGAAGGCTCTACACATAATCTCCTCAAGCACGTTGCAGACTTGCATGAGGGATTTGTAGGTGTCTAGGTGGTCAAGAGGGTCTTTGGTACTGTTGAAGATCTGGATGACAAACATCTTGAACTTCGAGGGTAAAGGATAATTTACTATATCAGCAACAAAAGGTGTATTGGTGCGGCTTACCAAGTAGTCCACGGTCTCGGGCGCCTGTGCCTTGATGGCGTTGAGGGCGTCACCAAGTTGGTTTTGCACCTCTCTAATCTTCTCGTCCCAGTGATTGGGGACATGCTTAGTCGGGTGAGGGTACTGGCTTTTCATGGTCCCTATATTGACTTTCTCTGTCCTCGTTCTCTTGCATAGGTACGTGAGGAGGGGGTGTACGAGAGCTCCCTACACGCTGAGGAGGGACTGCTAGGCGAGGGGCGCCCTGACGTGGCCCTGGAGTATTCTGGCAATAGGCTCCATGGTGGGGGGTGCCTGGAGTCCAGAAGGGATAGCCTGTTGCTCCTCTCCCATTGGAGGGAGTGGGACTCCTTCCATAGGGTGAAGAGCAACGGCCCTTTGGGCGAGCATCAGCTGGATGATCTGCTAGTTTTGGTTCATCAACAGCTACATGGTTTGGAGGAGCTGTTGTCCAATAATGGGGGTCGCCGTAGCAGATGGTTCCGATGGTGCGAGGGGAGGCGGAGCCTCCTCCTGGTGGGCTGGGTTGTTATCTCTCGACTATTGGCTCATCGATCGGATAGTGATTGTCATGGATTGGAAGAGTAGGAAAATTAGTCGTTTCTCATAGACGATGTCAAACTGATGATGCACAAATCAACTTTGTGCAAAATCAAACAATTGAGTACATCAAAAGACACAATTAATGAGCAGTAAATAGGCAATCAATGGCAAAATAGTAAATAATGAGTCAACACAAAGATTTATAGTAGTTCAGTTCAGATGACCTACTCCACTCTCGGGAACAGCAACAGTGGCAGGAGATCTTTATTGATAAATAAAAGTCACTAGGAGAGTTTACTCCAGGAGAGTTACAATGCTTTTGGGAGAGAGAGAGAGAGAGAAAGCAATGTGTGTACGGAGGTGTAGTATGTGTAGAGATCTCATAGAGGTCTCAAGGTCATCAAAGGTCTGCCCTCTACGTTGAGACGACTTACATAATATAAGAATAGTGAGACAGTGAAGCGGTGACGTGAGGGAGAAGGGCTTCTACCATTTTGGTAAATACAATTTAGATAAGATTAGATCTCCGTGCGTATTCCGATATTCTCTCCCTCGTGCTCCTATTTAGTTGGAGGAGGATTCTGAGCTGGGTTAGACTTGAGTTGGAGTGGCAGAGTCAAGAGGACGTAGGAGGACAAAGAGGGCAGCCTTGGGCGATGCCTGGTTTCGTTGAACCCCTGGGCGGTGCCCCAAGTGCTTGGGCGTTGGTTCTTGGTGCTTTGGACGTTGGCTCTTGGTGCTTTGGACGTTGGCCTCTTACGTGCTGGCCTCCTAGACGTCCACCTCTTAGGCGTTGGCCCTATGGCTTGGGCGCCGCCTGACTCCTAGTTGATTTACGAGGGGCTCACTTGATTTGAACTCCTGGGTTGATTTGGCTCTGATTGAAATTTTCTTCGGGCTTTTTCGGCTTACTTAGATTGAGCTTGACCCAGTCAAATTCGGGCTCATCAGTACTCATTTGAATCAATATAGAAGCATACTTGATTCATGTTCAATGGATGCATATATTTTCCATGTAATCGTAATCATTGGAGAACTAAAGATGAAATCAAGAGAGCTGCATAAGTTGAATTCAAGACATCCATGTCTCCAAAGATAGTTTAAAAGTTTCATAACATGAAAGCTGTATGAGAGTTTTGCAAACCAAAAATAGATCATAATGTAGTCCAAAAATAAATGTTCATTGTCTCTTTGTTGTTTTTATCATAATGTATTCAATGACATTTGCTCTAATAAAAACATCGAAGCAATGAGTGCCCTAAACATTGTTGAAATTTATAAAAGAAAAAGTGGAAGAGACAAGGCCAAGACAGAGAATAACAATATACCTACTTTACCTAATACGAAATTAGCAAATTAGTATTGACTATTTTTCCTATTTTGTGTCGATGAGTCCATATATACAAAATTGATGTCCACCCAACATTGTGCATTATATCCCCCACGGATAAATTTGTGTGGTTCCTTTGATGACAGTGAATGGTTGTAAAGAGATCCTTGAATACATAAACTTAACAAATGCATCATACTATGAGTGAAGCTTGAGTTTGTAGATGATAATAAGTTTCTTTTGCTACTTAATTTTCAGCTATACCATTGAAACAAGTAGATCTTCAAATAACATAATCTTCACAACAATTCAATATAACTAATTTATCCTCAATCGATAATTTATTGACTTGCCTAATCCTAACTCTATCAGTTTTTGTGATCCTTAGCTCTTCAAATCAATAACTCCATTAATAGATTGTATCAAACTTATCATCTTTCGTCGGAAATGTGGAAATGCAATATCCATTAACGATTGAGTTTTCACGCCCTCTAAGACACTCCAAAGAGTAGGGTTGTTCATTATTGTGGTTTCTATGTTGCTTCTTTTAGAGGCCTGGCTTACCTAATGAGCTTCATCCCACACCGACAACACACTATTATTCTAATCTAGTTTATAAGCACCACTATGTTGGCAAGAGATTGGTGGTTGGTTAGGTTGTCTGCCATGTTTATCATTTATCAAGTGTAAATGAAATATGAAAAATTAAATAAACACTTAAAAAAAAGTAACCGACAACTTAACCAACCACCTTTTAGCCGCATATCTTTGTCCGTATCTGGTTCCTTAGATTAAATGAGCCATCTCCCAAAACAACCTAACTGTTTTTGTTTTGTTTTGGTTAGTAAGGAGAGATAGATCGACCGGCCCATCAAACCATAACCCTAGAAAGTGAAGGGCAAGCGAATATCACTTCGGAAATTATCGTCGGAAATCACTTTTTAACAACAAAATTTTTCTGTTCGTCGCCAAAACTTGACGCTAAATAAAATTTCTTGTAGTGTTTGGAGAAGAAAATTGTTGGCTAAAAAATCAATGTAGGTATAAATTTTAAGCGAAATCATAGTCAGTAAATTTGAGAGTTAGAAATTTTTTTCAGTGTGGTAAAGTTGTATGATATGCTCATGAAAGTACATAAGCTGTTGGTAGACCCATGAAGAATTTAATGTAGAGGTGCCTAAGATGTATGATGCCTAATTTCCACTATTTTCTGCACTTCATCATAACAGAAAAGGAATGTATCTCCAAATGCTCTTGTGGATCATAATGATTAATGGTCCACATACTGTTTACCCATATCTATCCTGGTTGGTAGCTAAGAAGTTACTCAATGATATTGTTTGATAACTTTCTTTGAAGTATTCTTTTGTGTTTGTTTTTTTATCTAATCGAAGGTAATGGGCGTTCCTACTATATTAACCTTGTTTTTTCATTTTTTCTTGTACAGATTTGTTCTATTCCTTCAAGCTTAATTACGTGCACACACACACACACATATACATATTGCTTATATACGAAGAAGCAGATAGATTTTGATAAAATAGTATTTAAAACACGTTTTCTTTAATGAAATTACTTATTTTTTTATTTTAAAAAAAAGGAACTAAAAGGTACACTACATTATAGATTCATTGTTTCATTTCTTGTTTATGGGTTGAGTGTTGAAAGTTGAAAAAGTAATACGAAGGCATTGTATTGGGACCTGAATGCTTTGTTCCTACCATTACCATATTAATGGAGAATGAAACAGCTAAGATTACCTTTGAAAAGCATGAGGAGAGATTTAAATTTTAAAAAAGGGAAAGACACACTACAAGAAAAAGTATTTTTTGCATCAGTAATTTACCGATGCAAAAAGTCCATTTGTCGACTCAAAAAGTATTTGAATCAGGAAATAGACTTTTTGTATTGGCAAAGGGGGTGAAGTAAATAGTGGGTGAAAAAAATAAATAAATAGTGAGTGATGCAAAAAGTTAGCATTAGCACTTTGCCGACGCAAAAAAGTATTAGCATCAACAAATACTGACACAAAAATACAGATGAAAATAATGGGAATAATGTCACATTTTTGCATCAGTACATCATAGTGATGCAAAAAAAATGAGTATTTACATCAGCATTGTAGCAACGCAAAAGGTGAGTATTTGCATCGGCATTAAGCCACTAATGCTGATGCAAATATCCTACTTTTTGCTTCGGTCAATTTGGCAAGCAAAAAGTAGGATATTAGCATCAGCATTAAGCTGAAGCTAAAACTCTGAAGCAAAAGCCTATTTTTCTTATAATGAGTTTTGCAATATATGGAGAATTTTTGATAAATTACCGAGATACATTAATATAATAATAGTGGCGTACTTACATAACCTTATTCGTTATTTTCGTAGGATTAATTACTAGTGGATCCCAATATCATAGGGTCTTCCTAAACTCATTGACGACATAGCAGTGTTATATTAGAAAACTAGATAAGCAAATTAGGTTCCAATAAAATCCTCATGCTTATAGAGCTAGCAATAATTTAATCTTTAATTTTACTATTGTTAAAAGCTCGATATAGAGTGCCAATCAGATCCCGAAAAGTTGAAAGTTCTAGAAATAATTGTTACTCTTACATTTATCATAAGTATAGTTTTTTGAGGTACTGGATCTGATGTTTTGTGACCACAAGCATTTTTGTACGGATTAATGCACAATGTTCCGATATAGATACGATCAACCAATAATTTGATTTAAAAGTATCAAAATATGATACGATCTGTTAACACGACACGAAATAAAAGATTTTAATCTTGTTTAATTCACTGTTTAGTAAACGAGAGGACCTGATACGACATAATTAATAAATGAATCGAACATGAGTGAAGTCAATTAGAAGAAATACACAACATAATTTGTTTATATATCAGTTATACACAATTTATATACTACACGAATTCGACATAACGCAATTCGTTAGACACAAATTAATAAACGAATCAGGTATTAATTATATATTTTTTTAGACGAATCTGTTAAGATTTGACATAAACCTGTCTCACTCGACACGATGGACCGGGTTAATTAGAATTGAAGACCAGCAACTCTCAAAATTGGTTTAATTATGTGAATTACACAAAATATAGTGTTATACATGATTGTGGTCAAGTATGGGTGCGACTTGAGTCCATTTTTGTAACACATGATTCAAATACCAAACGAACTTGAAACGACATCTTTTGTGTTTGGAAAGTAGATGGAAAAATAGAAGGATAAAAAGTGAGAGTCATACATTTTTTATCCTTGAAGAGATGAATCTTTTCTTCCCTCTTTTTGTATTTGGTAAGAGGAATGAAAAGTATGAAAGATTGATTTTTCACTGTTTGGTAATATAGAAAAAATTTATTTTTTGTTTTTTTATAAATACATATTTTACCATTATATATATATATATATATGAAATTATTATATACATATGATAAATATGATATATAGACAACTAATATATATTTCAACACACATAATAAATTTTTTATCTACTTTTCTCCTAATTTTGGAGGGATTGATTTTTGTGAGTTATAAGAAAAACTAATTCATCAACTTTTACATCATTTCTATTTTTTTCTTTATCAAACATGGTGTTTTATTTATCCATTCAATTTTTCATCATTCTAACTTTCCAATATATTAAGTTCCAATTTGTTTTGCAATTACAATAATGTACTCATTTAAATCGATATAGAAGCATACTTGATTCATGTTCAATGGATGTATATATTTTCCATGTAATTGTAATCATTGGAGAACTAAAGATGACATCAAGAGAGCTGTATAAGTTGAATTCAAGACATCCATGTCTCCAAAGATAGTTTAAAAGTTTCATAAGATGAAAGCTGAATGACACTTTTGCACACCAAAAAAATAATGTAGTCCAAAATTAAATACAGCAATGTCTCTTTGTTGTATTTATCATAATGTATTCAATAAAATTTGCTCTAATAAAAACAAGTAATCAATGAGTGCCCTAAACATTGTTGAAATTTATAAAAGGAAAAGTGGGAGAGACAAGGCCAAGACAGAGAATAGCAATCCATCCGATACCAACTTTACCTAATACGAAATTAGCATATTACTATCGACTACTTTTCCTATTTTGTATCGATGAGTCCATAGAATTTGCACGCCCCAATGTGAAAAGGGCATTTGGGTTAAATGCAAAAAATGCTCGTATTTTCATGTCCAAAAGGCTCATGGAACCCCTATAAAAGGCACAGACTTTCATGTTTTGAGCCAACCCCTCCCAAAAATGAGCCCTACGTACTCTCTCCTCTTCCTCCTCGGGGTGGTCGTTCTCCTCACCACCCCCAGCTTTGCTGATTTCAACCCCAACTCACTCCTAGCCCATCAAGAAGAAGAGCTCAGTGATGGAGAAAAATCTATACCCAAATGGAGAAGGAAGAGGAAACCACCAGAGAGTCCTCCCATAGCACCACCACCACCTCCACCACTACCTGCACCACCACCACCACCAGTACCAAAGTTGAAGAGAAAACCACCAAAGAGTCCTCCCGGAGGGTCACCACCAGCACCACCAGCACCAAAGGTGAAGTCAAAACCACCAAAGAGTCCTCCCCGAGGGTCACCAGACTCACCACCACCCATATGCAGAAGGAAGAGGAAACCACCAAAGAGTCCTCCCATAGGGTCACCACCACCAACACCAACACCTCCACCACCAAAACCAAAGGTGAAGTCAAAACCACCGAAGAGTCCTCCCAGAGGATCACCACCATCACCACCACCAAAGGTTAAGAGAAAACCACCGAAGAGTCCTCCCAGAGGGTCACCACCACAACCGCTACCAAAAGTTAAGGCAAAACCACCAAAAGGTCCTACCAAAAAGTCACCACCACCACCAAATCCACCCTCGAACTCGACTCCGCCAGACGACGATCCTAGTCATATTTCCGTCTTGGCACGATCTCTGGTTGTAGAGAACGATGAAGTCTTGTATGAAGAAGATCAGAAGGTGGAAACTCTGTCTGAAGGAGTGCTTGCAAGAAGGCCACTATTTGGTCGTCGTCGTCGTCGACAACCTCCCCCGCCATCACCTTGTTCTCCCCCTCCTGATCCCCCTCAGTAGGCTTATGAGAACAATTGAACAATTGTTGGAAACAAGAGCTATAGCTCAATGATTGTGTTCCATCAGTCTACGATGAATACATATAGCCTAATTACAGTAGAAAGTATCAAATATATACTATCTCCGTTCTAAAATATCTATCGTTTAAAATTTTTGAATAAGGTATCAAAGAAGATATTAAATAACTGTAATATGAATAAAAAATAATTATACAAGACTAAAATATTCTTATTCAATACGTATTAGAAAAAAAAGAAATATGAAAGATACTTAACTTCTACTTAATCTAATACATTAAAAAATTAAGGGTAAATTTGAAAGAAAAAATATTAATTATATTTTAATTTTATTAAACGACAGATATTATAGAACAAAAAAATTGTGTAAAACGACGTATATTTAAAAAGAGAGAAAGTAATAATTCCAACAACCATTTCTAATTCGTTGCTATCTCATGAATTTCGATTGCCTCCTAGAATTATCGTGAATTTAAGCTGAGTTGTCCATGCACGTACACGACGGATGGAAGATTTTTCCGGTGATGACAATTCTTAGCAACTCACCAATCACTTGCTGGATATTGGTTTATCATGAAAAAGTTCAAATTATAAGGGGGTTGATTGTCAAGACTAAGCCTTTTTTATCGCAATATTGACTCAACCATCAAATAAATTCAATTCGAATCTTGGTAACTTATTGAGGCCAAGTCATATGAGATTTATCTCTCATGAATATTCTATTTTATGACTGGATAACCTACATTTAACCAAATCAGAGAGAAGATTAATCGAAATACACGTAAATTGATCTGAACACCCTTAATTGTTGAATAGAAAAAAATAATTTATGCTAGCGTTCCGTTTTATCAAAAAATTGAGCTACCATTTGGTAATGATTTTTTTCGCTCTTTTGTTTTTATTTTTGTTTGTTAAAGTACATTTTTTAGTTGGCTTCAGTTTTGCATGGTTATATATATATATATATATATATATATATATATATATATATATATATATATATATATATATATATATATATTGTTTTACATTTTCTTTTGCTCTGGGTTTACTCCATTCTTTCAAGCTTAATTGACTATGTGTGTATTATTTCTACGATAAAATTCATACACATTACTTTTATGACATAGTAGTTAATTATGTTTTTTGTCTTTATGATGAAATTCCTTTTTTTTTAGAAAAAAAAAAGTTTAAAAAGGTTTAATCAAACAGTATCTGAGCTTTGGAAGCAGTTGTTAGTCCTACCGTACACCACCTATATTGCGTACCAAATTTTCCGAGCTTGCAATTTAGTTTGCAATTATAATCATGTATTGTTTCAATCAATATATAAATATATTCAATTAATGTTCAAAATCAATGAATATTTGCTCTATGTTCTGTGTGTGCCTCCTCTATGAACCGAAAATTTTCGATTATTTGGTAAAATAGGGCATAAATTGAATGTAATTGTTGGATTACCTGATAAAATGATGTTGGAATTGTTCACAATGAGATGGAATCGAATAAAAATTTAGTTGTACTCGATTGATTGTGGGGTAAAATTAAATTGAAATTGTAAATTGTTTGATTTATTGGTCATTATATTTATAATATAAGGGCAGACTTTAATAAACTCATATGACGGTCTCAAATAGACTCATTTAACGGTCACTAACGTTATTCTCAAAATCATTCACATTAATTTACGTTGCACTATATTTTCAAGTACGGGTTAACCTTAATTTTTACATGAAACTTGATGATACCTCAAACAAACCGTAGCTGTGAGGTCAGGTCAAGAGGTCAGGAAAGACACGAGGAACTCAGAGAACTAGGGATGGGGTTCCCCTGGGGAGATTGTAGCTGAACCGACCAAGAAACAGCTGGATGACAACGAAAATTAGGCCCCATGCGTGAAACTCTCAACCAACCAAGATTCTCTCCTAAAATTAAGGAGGATCACATGAATAATGGGCAAAGATCTAGGCCGAAATCCCACGAAATAGGGGCAGGCTTATAAAAACTACGCAATGCCTCATCACCAAAGAGAGGAAAAAAAGAAGAAAAAACCTAATCAGTTTAGTATTGTCTAGTGTTACATTCAACTAATCAATAGAGAAGAAAGGAGCAAGAATCTCCATTGAAGAGTGGACTAGCCGAGCTCCTGAGCCGGTGAACCACTATATTTTCACTATGTACACCCCTTAATCCCCTCAATATTTTATGATAACATCATACACGAGCCTCGTAGCTCTGATCCACGCTCATCTCACATTACTTGTACCTTAAGCTCATCCACGTTGATTTACGCCATCAGTTTGGCGCCGTCTGTGGGAACGACTGTTCCTGTTACAAATAAGTTGATCTTTTCAGTGACTGATGGTGTCAATGCAAAACATGAACAAAAGCCAAACAAACCCATCTCGGATACAGGACCAACAGGGAGCCACCAATAGTAGACCACTCGAGAACGTCCTAGAGACTGATCCTCCCATGGGGAATCCCCCCACAAATAACGAGATGGAGGCTCTACTCGTCAATCAGCACTTGATAAAGCAAAATGAGGAGCTCTTGAAGCTCTTGTAGCGCCTACAGGAGGCACGTCCAGCCCAAGAAGATCAGAACAGTCCCCACTACAAGAACCAACAACACCTTGATCCACTCAGAGAAGACAACGAAAGGGGGGAGAACAGCCAGACCTTAGGACAAGTTCCCCAACTACCCCTAGGAACGGCCACAATGAAGAAGTACAAAGTCAAAACCTTGAAGGTGAAAAGAATGATGTCTTCCCTTATTAGCAGGAGAGAAAGGAGCAATATTGGGAGCAACGCTTCAAGGGCATCCAGCAAGAGCTCAGCCACATAAAGGAAGCGGTCAGGAGTAAAGCTCCAATTACAATGGATGCCTTGGTGCGGCAGACTGAATCTCCATTCACGCTTGGGGTGTTGCATTTTTCCCTCTCACCACAGTTTAGGATGATTCAGATAAAGTCTTTTGATGGAACCAGGGACCCCTTGGACCACTTCAATACTTATAAGAACCAGATGGAATAACACGGGTATCAGGATCCCGGACGCTGTCGAGCCTTTTGCCATCACTTTGTAGGGTTCAGCCTTGGCGTGGTTTAACAGGCTCCCCCCAGCCTCAATCTCTTCCTTCAAAGAGCTTTCCATTTCCTTTGTATCCCACTTCATAGGGGCTCAAACCTATAGAAAGCCGAGTTATCACCTTTTGAATGTCAAACAGGGACCAAAGAAAAATGTCCTCAAGTCGTATGTCCAAAGATTTAATTCAGAGTCGTTAAAGGTGGATGTCCCAGACGAAAAGTTCACCATCACTGCCTTCATAGCTGGTCTAGGGGTGCAGTCTAAAGATTTGATGTTCTCCATATCAAAAAATCCCCAAGCAAGCATGGCCGAGGTGCTTGCCAAAGCAGAGAAATACATAAACGACGAAGAAGCTCTTCTTTCTAAGGTAGGGAGCTCTTCCGCGCAAAGAGATAAGGGAAAGGAAGAGAAAACGAGAAACCAAAGTCCCAGGAGAGAAAGGGAAAGAAACAG
Source organism: Ilex paraguariensis (assembly GCA_963454935.2). Taxonomy (NCBI): domain Eukaryota; kingdom Viridiplantae; phylum Streptophyta; class Magnoliopsida; order Aquifoliales; family Aquifoliaceae; genus Ilex; species Ilex paraguariensis. The sequence continues at coordinate 28,689 of CAUOFW020003814.1, forward strand.
ATCTCCAAAGAGAGATAGATCTCCCAGAAGATACAAAGAGCGATCCCCAAAAAGAAGGGGGAACGTTAGGGACCGCTTAGGCCCCCCGCAGCCTGAACTACAGCCGAGGTATACACCTCAGCAATATATCCCTCTCAACAGTATCCCAGATCCTATACGAGGTGCAGAACGAGAAATTCCTAAGGTGACCTCCACGAATAAAGGTAGATCCGTCTAAAAGAGACCCTACGAAATATTGTGAGTATCATAGGGATCATGGCCATCATACCGACGAGTGCATCCAGCTAAAGAAGGAGATCGAGTTTTTGATCTAGAGAGGACAGTTGCGACGATTTATCACCCATGACAACTAGGACAGGGCTCCGCCACCACCGACACCCCCATCAACAAGCCCTGTGTAGCACCAGCAACCCTTAGGGGAGATCAGAGTGATATCTAGAGGATTTGCTGGCAATGGAGAATCCAGTGCAGCCAAGAAAGCACACCTGCGCAGAATCAGAGCTGGAGAAGTGCTGGAAGTACACACCATATCCAAAATGCCTCGGCTGAGCACAACCATCACTTTCTCGGATTCAGACTTGGAAGGCTGTCAGTATCCCCATGATGACCCATTGGTCGTAAGGGCCACTGTGGTAAACCAAACTGTTCATCGAGTTCTAATTGACAATGAGAGCTCGGCCGACATCATTTTTGCCTCTACCTTTGACAAAATGGGTGTAGGAATGGAGAAGCTTGAGCCAGTGAATGCTCACTTGAAAGGGTTCTCAGGAGAGAGGTGTTATCCCTGGGATCCATCCAACTCGTGCTCACTGTGGGGGACCCTCCTTGTCAAGCCAGCACCACTGTGCAATTTTTGATAGTTGACGTCCCTTCTGCATACAATATACTACTTGGGAGACCATCCCTCAACGCAATGAAGGCTATCCCCTCAGCATATCACCTGGTCGTAAAATTTCCTATAGAAAATGGAGTTGGAATGATCCGAGGAGACCAGCGAATAGCCAGGGAGTGCTACATGGCCTTGGTGAAGTAGAAAGAGGTTGAAACTATCCAGTTAGATGAGCTTGACATGAGGGATGAGCTGGACATCAGGCCTATACTGTCAGAAGAGCAGTCCAGCTTGATGAGGAACCTGAACATATTATTTACGTAGGATCTAAGTTGAGCAAAGAAATGAAAGACCTATTCACCTAGTTCCTGAGGAAGAAGATGGGGGTGTTCGCTTGGAAACAAGAGGACATGGAAGGCATTGACCCCTCAATCATCACACACAAGCTAAGCGTGAATCCCATTTGTAAACCTGTTAAACAAAAAGCAGAGAAGTTTTGCTCCGGAACGCCAGAAGGCAATTAACAAGGAGGTCAGTAAACTCTTCCACGCCAAAGCCATCAGAGAGGTGGACTACCCTACCTGGTTGTCGAATGTGGTGCTAGTCAAGAAGACCAATGAAAAATGGTGGCTCTGCATTGATTTCACTAATCTCAATCGAGCATGCCCCAAGGACAGTTTTCCCTTACCTCGAATTGACTTGATCGTGGATGCAACTGCTGGGTGTGAGTTCCTCAGCTTCATGGATGCTTTCTCAAATTATAATCAGATCAGGATGGACCCAGTGGACCAGGAGAAGACTTCATTTGTGACTGAACAGGGAACTTACTGCTACTAGGTCATGCCTTCTAGATTGAAAAATGCTGGAGCCACCTATTAGCGCCTAGTGACTAGAATGTTTCAGAAATAAATTGGGACATCCATGAAGGTCTATATCGACGACATGTTGGTAAAATCACTGAAGGCGGAGCTGCACATCGAGCACCTAGCAGAATCGTTTCAAATCCTCAAGGAATACAAGATGAGACTCAACCCTGTAAAGTGTGCCTTTGGAGTATCAGTAGGGAAGTTTCTGGGATTCATAGTCAACAACAGAGGAATCGAGGCTAATCCAGAAAAGGTTAAGGCAGTTCTGGATATGCAACCACCGTCCAACATCAGGGAGATCCAACGCCTGACAGGAAGGATAGCCGCCTTGAGTCGTTTTGTATCCAAAGCAAGTGACAAGTGCCAACCTTTCTTTAAGGTGTTGAAGAAGGTTTTTCAGTGGGATACCCAATTTGAGGAAACGTTCAAAGCACTGAAGGAGTACCTAAGCTCTCCCCCTGTCCTGGTAAGCCCCTTAGAAGGGGAAGTGCTTACTCTTTATTTAGCTGTCTTAGATTTCTCAACCAGTGCAGCACTAGTTAGGGAGCAAAACAGAGCTCAACAACCAGTATACTACTGTAGTAGAACTCTGAGAGGGGCAGAAGAGAGATATCCAAAGACGGAGAACTAGTTTTGCCCCTAGTGACTATGACTAGGAGACTTAGACCATATTTCCAAGCTCATACTATCAAGATTCCAATAGATCAGCTAATGAAGCAAGTGCTGCATAAACCAAAGTCTTCAGGAAGACTAGTTAAGTGGGCAATAGAGCTCAACGAGTTTGATGTTAGGTATAAGCCAAGGACTGCAATCAAAGGGTAAATTTTGGCAGATTTCATTGTAGAATTCATTGCAGTAACACCCATGGAAGCCACATTGCTGATACCTGACCTCCCCGTATGTACAAGGAAGCGGCGTAGGATTGATCCTAACCTCTCCAGATGGAAAGACGTGGAATATGCCCTCAGGTTTGGGTTTAAGGCTTCGAACAACGAGGCAAAGTATGAAGCTGTCATTGCTGGGCTCAACCTTGCTCATTCAATTAAAGTAGAGCAGCTGGAGATCAATAGCGATTCCTAGCTTGTCGTGAAACAAATAGAAAAGTCATACAAGGCCAAGGGTGAGAAAATGGTTCTCTACCTCAAGAAGGTACAGGAATTAATCAAGAAGTTTGTGCAAGTTAGATTCAAGCATGTTCCTAGAGCCAAAAATTCAAGAGCAGACGCCTTGGCAAGGTCGACAACAGCTTCGCAAGAGAAGTTGGATAGGTTAATTCCAGTAGAGCATTTAGCAGAACCATCTATATGTATGGTAGATGAAGAAGTTCTGCCTGTGCAAACACCACAGAGCTGGATGGACCCCGTCAGAGGGTATCTTTAAACTGGGACTTTGCCAGAAGATCCCAAAGAAGCTGCGAATCTAAGAGTCAGGTCAACCAGATTTTCTATCTTGCAGGGAAACCTATACAAACGAGGATTTTTGACACCTCTGCTCAAATGTGTGGGAGATGACGATGCTAACTACATACTCAGAGAGATCCATGAAAAAGTCTGCGACAATTACATCAGAGCTCGGGCCCTCGCAGATAAAGCATTGAGACAGGGGTACTACTAGCCCACTATGCTCAAAGATGCCACAGATCTAGTCAAAAGATGTAAAACTTGTCAAGTACACGCCAACATTCTCCACTGCCCACTAGAGCTCCTAATATCGGTGGTGAGCCCCTGGCCTTTTCAACAGTAGGGTTTAGACATACTTGGCCCCCTCCCTACGGGGGGTTGGACAATGCAAGTTCGCCATTATTGGGGTGGACTACTTCACCAAATGGGCGGAGGCGTAGCCTTTGGCAACAATCACGAAACAAAAAGTCCAAAACTTTGTCTGAAAGTCGATAATCTACAAGTTTGGGATCCCAAGGGCAGTTGTTTCAGACAATGGCAAGCAATTCGATAATCCTAAGTTCAAGAAGTTTTGTGCCGAGCTGAGAATAAGAAATTTCTTTTCGGCCCCAGCTCATCCCCAATCTAACAGGTAGGCAGAGGTCACCATACGAACAATAAAGACCGCCTTGAATACTAACTTGGAAGCACTGAAAGCAAAATAGGCGGAGCAGCTCCCTGAGGTGTTATAAGCTTACAGAACCACAGCCAAGACAGCAACTCGGGAAACCCCATTTACTTTGGCTTTTGGAACTGAATCAGTAGCTCCCGTGGAGATAAGGTTCCCGTCCCCCAGAATAGAGTTTAGCAATGCAAGGCATAATGACGAAGCGCTGCTACTCAACCTCGATCTATTAGATGAGAAGAGAAACGAGGCCTTACGGCACATAAAGTATTATTAGAGGAAGATAACCAGGTACTATGACAAGAAAGTAAAGTGCAGAAGTTACAAGGTAGGAGATCTAGTGCTTAGAAAGCTTCTGCTTGCGAGGAAGGACCCTTCCCACGGGAAACTAGGTCCAAACTAGGAAGGTCCTCCTCATATCATATCAAGGGTTATCAGGCCCGGGAACTATGAGCTGCGAACTGAGGAAGGAAAAATCCTGCCTCATTCTTGGAATGCAGAACACCTTAAGAGATTTTTTCAGTAAGTTTTTCTATAATAAATCATTCTTTCAATTAAACTGAGAGCTTTTGACCCCCTTGTACATGCCAACAAAAAAAAATGCTTCCATCTCATAAAGTAAGATGAGCTCTCCAACTCATAAAATTCAGATGAGTTTTCAACTCATAAAATAAGATTAGCTCTTCAGCTCATAAAATAAGATGAGCTCTCCAGCTCTTTCAATGCTCAGCTCATAAAATAAGATGAGCTCTTAGCTCATAAAATTCAGATGAGTTTTTCAGCTCATAAAATAAGATGAGCTCTCCAGCTCATAAAATTCAAATGAGATTTTCAACTCATAAAATAAGATGAGCTCAGCTCATAAATTCAGATGAGTTTTTCAGCTCATAAAATTTGAGCTTTCTAGCTCATAAAATAAGCTCTCCAGCTCATAAAATTCAGATTAGTTTTTTAGCTCATAAAATTCAGATAAGCTTTCCAGCTCCTAAAATAAGATGAGCTCTCCAGCTCATAAAATTTAGATGAGCTTTCCAGCTCATAAAATAAGATGAGCTCTTCAGCTCATAAAATTCAAATGAGCTTTTCAACTCATAAAATAAGATGAGCTCTTCAACTCATGAAATTGAGATAAACTATTCAGCTCATAAAATAAAGATGAACTTTTCAGCTCGTAAACAGAGCTCTGCAGTTCATTTTGACCAGTTCAGTCCATAAGAGGAGCCTTATAGCTCGGGATAAACTCCTCGATTCGTAAATTACAGGTTCAAGGGTCCACAGAAGAACCAGTAGCCATCAAGTAAGAACAGAGGTTCATATATTCAGCAACAGTACAAAAAAAAGGGGGGATTACAAGAGATATTCTCAGTCCTTATTCACCCTTTAAGCGTCTCCAGAGCTCTACGACTTCCTCCTTCAGGCGGATATTTTCTTTTTTTAGCTCATCCCTCTCCTTTTGGGCTTCTGTCAGAAGGTTTACAAGTCTCTGCCCAGATGAGGAGAATAGTATGGCAGCCAGAGAAGATCTAGGTGAAGAAGAGGAGTCACTGGCATTGCCATTTTTGCGTTTCCCAGAGGAAGTACCAACATCCTCAACCTCATCAAATTCAAAAGGACAAGAATCAGCAGAATCTGGGTAAGAAACAAAGTACATAATGGCACCAATAGCACTGAACAGAAACAAGTTATCTGATGTCATCAGCTCAGAATAGGACACAGGCTCAACTTCTATAATTTGATCAATTCGCATCTCCTCTAGCAGATCCAATTCAGGAGGACCTACCAATCAAATTAAAACCCTACGGTAAGGGGACTACATTGAAAAACCTGAACAAATACAGGTTGCCAAGATACTTACCTGAATAAGAATAGCTCCTCCAAGATCTGGGAACTCTGCACTCTCTGTAGTGCAGCTCTATGGACCTCCAAGGATCTCTAGTAACATAAAAGAAATGATTGACCTATCCCTCAGGAGAAGAAGGAAGGTTAAACACCAAACGTCGCAGTTTGAAGTGCCTCCTCCAAAAACAGACAAAGCACAGGACCTCATCCTACTCGATGTCAAAAAAGTAGAAGAATTCTCCTACAGTGGAGAATTTGTCATTACCACGCAAGCGCCAAAAGAGAAAGAAACTAATCATGATGGACCACCCTTGGAGAGAGACGAGAAGGGCATACCCCACAATAGACCAAGATGTAACCAACAGCAGGATGAATGGGGAGACACAACCCCATGTCCAAAGGCCCTCAAAAAATAAGTCTCCCCTCGAGGAGATAATTGCAGGGCTCGTTAGAAGATGGGACTCGCAAGATAGTTCCACTCAAGAAAACGAAGTGCTTTTGTATCCCAACTAAGTTTGA
>CAUOFW020003815.1:0-34799 GCA_963454935.2 Ilex paraguariensis
TATGACAAGGCAGTCATGTATGACAAGGCATTCCATGTCAGTGGTTGTTCATTAAAAGAGGTTCCCGTCTTTGATCATATGGTAGCTTTAAGTCGTGCATTTACTAGGCTTAAGAATAGCCTACAAGTGATCAAGCATTAAATCGTGGCACCTCTTGGAATATCCCCCGATTGGTCCACGTAGACATTTCATGGATTCTGTGTTGACCCCCAACGTGGGGATGGTGGTGCAACCACCCTATTTGTCCCCTGTTCTATCATGTAATCTGAATGACATTTGTCGGTGTTTGTCGATGGGAGGTGAACTGTTGTGGAACTGATTTTTCAAGGCAAACTAGTGGATAGCGCTATCCAATGCTCTCTTGGGAGTTAGGAAATGGACTGGGTATAAAGAAGCAGAACTAGTAGCTAGAACCTCGCTGGAGCGCTCAAGCGGTCCATAAAGAGAGTAGCACATTTTTGGTCCAATAGCCAAAAATCAAGCGGTGCATTGTAGATAGACTTTTTTTGCACATCAATCAACCACTTATTTTCCATTCCTATAAATTAAGAACGACTCCTCTAACCTAGGAAACATTTAGGAATGCTAAAGAGAGGCTCTAGGTTTAAGAGAGGCTTCATAGATTTAAGAGAATTTACCCTAGATCAAATCGAAACTTAATCCGTACACAATCTACCTTTGAATTCATATGAGAATTGAACATAGATTGTTAAAGATTTTGTAGACCCACCAAATCCACAAAACAAAGGATCCAAGGTACCCAATGATCAAAGGAGAGAACAATGAAGATTTCAGGGATGGATAATGGAGCTCGATTCGTTTCCTGTGGATTTGATTGTCAAGAGGCATGTGGTGGATTTCCAAAGTGAAGGTTCAAGGAAGAAAGCTACTAGCTGTGAAACTGGTTGAAGTATAAGACTTTAAATTTGTAGTCTAACATTTAAACTAGTGGATTAAGTTAGATATACTACAATCCCGTAATTTTTTTTGAGAGGGTTTCTACGTTAAAATTGTTTGTGCCGTGTGATTACTATATTTACATACTTGCAATTTTCTACTCATTCTATGTGTTTGATAATATGCTTGTTTTTACCATTCTCATTGCATAAATCTTTGTTAATTTGTGGAATGAATTTGGAGAGATAAGATTGGTGAATTGTGTTGTTTTTCGTTGCATTGATTTGGTGATACACACATTCACTAGTTGAGTCAACAGTATTAGTCTTACAGGGGTTAATTGAATTAATTTGTAATTAAGAAAAAAAAAGGTTTTATTCGGACATAATTTCTAATTAGAGTGTATATGATCCATTCACCTCTCTCTAGTCACACACGTCTATTTCTGCATTGAAGATCAGTCCATATTTCGCACTCCAAAATAGTAAAGGGAAAAAAATTGATGTCTTACCAAAAATTATGATTTTTAATAATTAATTACACATTTTAAAGGTAAAATTAAAAATTAATTAAATTAATCATAAATAATTTTAATTAGTTGTAACTTCACCTTTAAAAAGTGTAATTAAATTTTTAAAAGTATAATTTAACGTTGAAAAGTTGTAACTTGCACGAACGATTGCCTCTAATTATATTCAAAGTCTCCTGTAATATTGTATTAGCACTCCTAGTTGTATTGCAAAAGATTCTTAAGTTTCTTTCTTACCAAATATAATGAACTGCAGTTGATAAACACACTTAAAAACTGAATTCTGCAATGGTTTCCTCTCCCAATAAATGTAGCTATACTAATGAGGCTATCCCAAGATAAATGTTGTAAGGATGAATCACACGATTAATGATGAAACTCCAGATCCTAGCAGAATAAGAGCACTGAAAGAAAAGAATTAATGGCACAAGTCTTCAGGTGCAATATTGCATAGAACACACTAAATATAAGTATCATTGCAATATATTTGTAGTCTATTTTGGTGTGAAGCTTCCTTTGAATGGCTGGCCACAACATAAAGTTCCATTGTGGCACTGAATCTCCATGCCATATGATATGAGACCATCTAACAACATGATGATGAACTCTGATAGCATTCCAAGTCGAAGCTACAGAATAGCTTCCATTAGCAGACAAGCTCTACTGGATCACATCTTTCCTAGTACCACAAGGTATATTAAGTAGGCATAGATGTGAATTTCCCTCAAATCATCAAACTTAACATGGGGCCAACACCATAGATCCTAATCAATAATATATTTCACAGTAGAGTCCAAGATATACGTGAATCATAAGGCACTGTAAGTGTCCAATGAATAATAATAGGGCATTTAGGGTGTCAATCATCAAACCATAACTTGGTATTATTTACATCACCAATTATGTTTTACAAATGGCCTAGCGATGTTTCTGAATGTAAGCAATTTTAACTAGCTCCAAGAACATGTATGGGGAGTCTTGACCTCTCAGAAACTTTTACATTTAAGATAATACTTCCTGATCCATTGAGTCCACAAGCTACTCTCATCAATGAATATGTTCCAGATGTGCCTTATCAGAGAAAAGCCCTTAAATGTTGTTCAACCTTCTTCAATACAAACTTTGGAAGAATAAAATGACTGCATCAATAAGTATAATGTCATAGTCTTCCTCTCAACACATGTGTATAGAATTCAAACAAAAGCATAGCTTACAGATTGATTGATTCAGGTTACCAAGTTATTAAGTCGCATTAGCGCACATTTTCCAGAAATTCCAAGGTTTAGATCACCAATACATCATTTATATTTTTTTTCCTAAACTAGCACACTATTTACAGAAAACCTTGTAATTTCACAAGACGGAATTTTTAAATTCGTGTCGTGGTATTTCTATGTGTTTTTGGTTGGGGATGTGATCTGCTCAAACTTTTGAGCACTAGTCTTTAAGAGAGCTAATGTTGCTTTTAAACACATCTACATTGAACTTCCATTTGCATCTCAAGTTTGTTGTTTCTTGCTTCCTACTTGTTAAAAATAGTATATTAGATAATACTTTGTTGTTAAGTGAATCTAGTTGTCTTGAGAACACAAGGAGTTATGTCTTGGGTCTTGTTATGTGGTTAATGGTCTAGGAAAGTGAGTGGTCAAGATGTATCTTGCAACCTATATGTATGTTGAAAATATAGAACACATGTATGAAAAAAAATTATTTCAAAAAGACTAAGATACATTGTCATTGTTTTATCTATCACAAACATACAAAGGCTAAAATTATAGCCAACATAAGTGGTATCAGAGCAAGCTCGATGCTAACTAGCTGGGCGTGAATTTTTTCGTTAGATAAACAAAGTCCTCGAATCAAAATGGCAAGCGGAATCAACATGTCTACCGGTGCACAACAACCTCTTTTTCCCATCTTTGATGGTGAAAATTATGATTAATGGTGTGTCAAGATGAAAACTATATTTCACTCTTATGATCTTTGGGATTTGATTGAAAGTGGATATGAAGATCCAACCAAAGATATGGCAACGCAAATGACAATGGCTCAAAAGAACCAATTAAAGGAAAACAAGAAGAAGGATGCAAAGGCTCTTCACTTGATTCAACAAGGAGTAATGAATATAATTTTTCCAAGAATTATTAATACTACAAAATCAAAGGAAGCATGAGACATTTTACAAGATGAGTATCGTGGTACTACGAAGGTAAGAGTCGTGAAACTACAATCTTTAGGAAGAGATTTTGAGAATAGTAGAATAAAAGAGAATGAATCCTTAAATGATTTCTTCTCTATACTTATGAAAATTGTAAATCAAAAGAAAACATATGAAGACCAAATTTTGGACTCAAGAATTGTTGAGAAAATTTTGATTAGTTTGCTGGAGAAATATGATTCTATTGTTTCCGTCATTGAAGAAACCAAAGATATTTTTTCTTTGGGTGTTCAAGAATTATTGGATTCTATTAAAGCATTTGAGCAAAGGTTGAGTAAGCACGCCAAAAAATCTGTTGAGACTGCTTTTCAATCCAAGCTTAATGTTAACTCCAAAAGTCATGAATCGTCGAGTTCCAATCAATCTAAAGATGAATCTTTTAGAGGGCAAGATTTGGAATAGGAAGAGGAAGTGGAAAAAATTCAAGAGGAAGAGGAAGAGGAAATTTTGAAAGAAGATCAAATGAAGAATCCACTCAACAAAAATGTGGAATTTGTAAAAGATCAAGTCATATTGATAAAGATTGTTAGTTTCATGTTGACAAAAATGTTTTAATTGCAAAAAGTTTGGTCATTTGTGAAAAGATTTTCGGTTCAAGAATAATCAACAAGCTAATTTTTCTGAAGAGCAAGAAAGTAGTGGAAACATGTTCTATGTTTGTCAAGCAATGTCTGAGCAAATGAATGATGTATGGTATATTGATAGTGGTTATAGTAACCATATGACCGGTGATGATAATATTTGTGTGAACATGGACACCACTTCTAATTCTCAAGTAAGGATGGGAAATGGTGTCATGGTTCAAGCAAAAGGCAAGGGAACTATTGCTATTGAAACAAAGAAAGGAACAAAATACATCCAAGATATTTTGTTAGTACCGGACTTGTAACAAAATTTGTTGAGTGTTGGTCAACTTGTAGAGTATGGGTACTCCATAGTGTTTGAGGACAACTCTTGCATGATCTATGATTGTGGGGAGAAAAAACAATTTATAGCGAAAATTGAAATGGAGAAAAACAGAAATTTTTCTCTCATTTTTTGGTATTCAAAAAATGTTTCTTTGAAGATGGAAGTTGTTGATGATTGTTGGCCTTGGCATAGAAGATTTGGGCTGGGCACTTGAACTTTTAAAGTTTGAAGATCCTACAACAAAAGAACATGGTTTATAGACTGCCATTTATACAAGAAATTAAAGAAGTTTGTGAAGGATGTGCATTTGGAAAGCATCATTGAGATCTTTTTCCAAAAGAAAAACTTTGGAGAGCCAAATCATCATTGGAGCTTGTTCACACTGATGTATGGGGACCATCAAGAACACTTTTTCATGGAGGTAACAAATACTTCATAATCTTTGTTGATGATTTTTCACGAATGATTTGGGTTTATTTTATGAGACAAAAATTTGAAGTTTTTCAAGTATTTAAGAAGTTCCAAAAATTTGTTAAAAGACAAAGTGGATACTACATTAAGTTGTTAAGAAGTGATAGAGGTGATGAGTACAACTTTAATGAATTTAATAAGTTTTGTGAAGGCATTGGTATGAAAAGACAATTGACGATTGGGTATACTCCACAACAAAATGAAGTGGCAGAAAGAAAGAATAGAACCATTGTTGAGATGACTAAATCGATGGTTTATGAGAAGGGTTTACTTAAATCATTTTGGGCTAAAACGGTATACACCGCGGTTTACTTGAGGAATAGATGTCCAACAAAAGCTTTGAAAAATCAAACTCCAATTGAAGCTTGATGTGGAAGGAAGCCGTCGGTGAATCACTTAAAGGTTTTTGGGTACATTTGTTTTGCACATGTTCCTAAAGAAATGAGGTGCAAGTTTGATGAAAGTAGTGAAAAATGTATTTTTGTGGGTTATAGCTCTAAATCAAAGGGTTATAGAGTCTTAAGTTTGAAGAGAAACAAAATAATTATTTGTAGAGATGTTATCTTTAATGAGGACTCTTGGAATTGGAAAGAAAAGAATGTTCAAAATCAAGTGATTGTAACAAATGAAAATTATGGAAGCTTTGAGGTTGAAAATGAAAATGAAGAAGTTGAAGTTCCACCACAAATGTCTCCAACACCCAACTCTCCTTCATCTCCTTCTACTTCTTTAAGTTCAAGCACTTTATCTCCAAGTTAAACTCCAAGAAAATGAGAAGTCTTAGTGATGTGTATGCTAGGTGTAATTTTTGTATGATTGAACCCGAAATTTTTGAAGAAGTAATCAAAGAAGATGCTTGGAAGAAAGCAATGAAATATGAAATTCGTGTGATTGAGAAAAATAGCACTTAGGAGTTGGTGGAAAAACCAGAGAATAAAGAGGTCATTGGGGTGAAGTGGATTTACAAAACGAAGCTTAATCCGGATGGTTCAATTCAAAAGAATAAAGCAAGGTTTGTAGCAAAGGGGTATTCACAACAACCCGATGTCAATTACCAAGAGACTTTTGCTCCGGTTGCTCGACTTGATACAATAAGACTTCTTATTGCTCTTGCTTCACAAAGGAGCTGGTTTCTTCATCAATTAGATGTAAAATCAGTGTTCTTGAATGGTATGTTAAAAGAAAAAGTTTATGTAGAGCAACCTCAAGGTTTTGCGGTTAACGGTGAAGAAGGAAAAGTGTACAAGCTAAAAAAGGCATTGTACGGGCTGAAACAAGCACCTCGAGCATGGTATAGTGAGATTGATTTCTATTTCAATGCAAAAGGATTTCAAAGGAGTAAAAGTGAGCCAACATTGTACATCAAAATGCAAGGTTATACCGGTATTTTCAGTGGGTCTCTTTATGTTGATGATTTGATTTTTATCGGGAATGATCAATTAATGATTGAAGATTTTAAAAGTGAGATGATGAAAAGATATGAAATGAGTGACTTGGGACTTCTACATTATTTCTTGGGCATTGAAATTTATCAACAAGAAGATGGAGTTTTTATTTGCCAAAGGAAGTATGCAAAAACTCTTATTGAAAAATTTAGAATGAGAAATTTCAAATCAGTGACTACACCTTTGGTTGTGAATGAAAAGTTGTTAAAAGATAATGGAGCTAAAGAAGTTGAAACATCTTTTTATAGAAGCTTGGTTGGAAGTCTTTTGTACTTGACAGCAACAAGGTCGGACATCATGTATACTACAAGTTTGTTATCTCGGTTTATGCACAAACCAAGCCAAATTCATTATGGGACAGCAAAGAGAGTGTTGAGATATATTCAAGGAACACTTGATTTTGGGATTATATTTGAAAGGAAAGTTGATGTCAAGTTACTTGAATTTTGTGATAGTGATTGGGCCGGAAACATTGACGATATAAGAAGCACTTTGGGTTATGTATTTTCACTTGGTTCTAGTGTAATTTCATGGGTGTCAAAGAAGCAACAAAGTGTGGCACAATCATTAGCTGAAGTTGAATATATTTCAGCATCATTGGCTACCTCTCAAGCAATTTGATTGAGAAGAATCATGGAAGATATTGGTGAAAAGTAAGATGAAGCAACTCCAATTTTGTGCGATAATAAATCAACTATTGTCATGACAAAGAATCTCGTCTATCATAGCCGAACAAAGCACGTTGCAATCAAGTATCATTTTATTCCAGAAGCCGTGGAAGATGAAGAGATTCAAGTCAAATATTGCAAGACCGAAGATCAAGTGGCGAACATTTTTACCAAAGCACTTCCTAAAGATAAGTTCAAGTTTCTAAGAGACATGTTGGGAATACAACAACAAAGCATTAAGGGGGAGTGTTAAAAATAATATACTAGATAATACTTTGTTATTAAATGTATCTAATTGTCTTGGGAATACAAGGAGTTATATCTTGAGTCTTTGCTATGTGGTTAATGGTCTAGGAAAGTGAGTGGTCAAGATGTATCTTGCGTTAAAAATATGGAACACATGTATGAAAAAAATTATTCCAAAAAGATTAAGTTACATTGTCTTTGTTTTATCTATCACAAACATATAAAGGCTAAAATTATAGTCAACACTACTTACACATGGTAAACAAAAGTATAGCGTCAATAAATAATTGTAATTTTGAAACTGAGAAGTTCTATGTTGGGAAAGTTCACACCCAATATTCTGGCTTCATATAATTTCAAACTGGTTTAAGCTGTTATACTTGGTGAAAATACGAACCGCAACAGTAACAGATCGAAATCACATTATGGAGCCGAATTAGATATCTTCCAAAGTAACAATTTTCAACAATTTGCCATTACTTTATTTCCTATATTCTCTTCCATGCTTGCTTTCTAGTATTGTGATCAGGGCAATTTATAAATTAAGAGAATACTATGCAAACGTAAATCATCATTTGTTGGCTGGCATCTAATTGCAAGCATTTCCAATGTTGGTTTGCAAATTGACAGAAAACAGAAGGAAGTTGGAACACTAAGGTAGGAGGCTAAGAGCGAGTAAATTGCAATTTACTATGACAAAGAATTTCCCTCTTAAAACCCAAGTAGCTTATTGTGGAATCAATATAAAGAATTTAACCACATCAAAGAAATGGATATGGTTCTCATAATCCCATTTTTACATTTGTGGTTGTGGTTCTTATGATTTTATATTTACATGTTCAAGGTGTTTTTTTTTATGTGCAGTGAATAGGTTTGGACTTCTAAGCCCTGACCATGTTTGGAGTATGTGTGTGTACATTTCCCAATGTTGAAAGAAAAAAAACCTTATCCCTCATCACTTGGGTTTACGGTGATTGAAGTTATAGTTCCCCATCACTCCTTCGAAAGTTAGGTACTCTTAAATAAAAGTTGATAATTTACAACATCTGTATAAGGGAGTATGTCTTGAAATGTTCTGGAGAAAAACTGAAAAACAAGAGTTTAGAAGGAACAAAGATAATTAGGCACTACAAGTCAATTCCAGTCCCGGGATTTCAGGACGTAAACTAACTTGAGTAAAAGATAAACTTACGTCAAAAACCTGAATTTGGTGGACTTCTCCATATATTATTCCACCCGTGTCTTTATTTTCTTACCCAAGATCCCTTAGTCGATTCAGCTCGGGCAATATGACCAAACCAAGGTCGGGCCGGTCCTTCCTCCTCAGCTCACAACACTGTAAAGCTAGTTTTGCAAATGACAAAGCCTCCTCAATAGGCCAATCAGTCACTGTTGGATCAAGCATCTCTGAAAATGTTCCTTTCTGGATTGCCCTCTCCATGTGGTATGTTAGACCAATTGCAGGTTTTGCTGTAAGAATTTGCAATAAGATTACACCAAGCGAATATATGTCAGATTTTGTGCCTAGCATCCCTGTTTGTTGATACTCTGGATCAATGTAACAGAATGTCCCGGCTGCTGCTGTCATGTGATATTGAGTTACCCCATCAGCCACGGATGGTGGAACCAGCCTGGCTAAGCCAACATCACTAATCTTGCTCACATAGTTTCGGTCTAAGAGAATGTTGGCAGGTTTGAGGTCGCGATGCACCAGAGGCTTGGGTTTTGTTTGGTGAAAAAAATGAAGGGCAGTAGCAGTTTCAGAAGCTATTTTGAAACGGGTTCTCCATGAGATTGTGGGAGTGTTGTTTCTACGGAATAGCCGGTCTTCTAAGCTGCCATTTTCCATGTATTCATACACAAGGCATCCGTACTCAGGGCAAGCTCCAACAAGGAGAACCATGTTTGGATGTCTCATGCGACTTAGTACCTCAACCTGCATTGAGATAGATAATTAAAGAGAAGGTTAGACTAATGTACGACAGCCACTTTCAATCTAGCAACCTTAACTGGCTTCTTAGTTTCGTTGAATACGTCATTGGTCATAGACACTCCTGCCAATAAGTAAAAAAATCATTGTGCATTGGTTTTGTTCTCTTATATCATTCTTTTATACTTATCTTGTCTGTCAATCTCGGAAAGGTTAGGGCTTATGGTGGTCAAAAAGGGTTGGCTAGTGAGGATTGTAGTGAACAAAATTAAGTCATTTGGCACTTTCCACAATGGACGAAATATTTGGTTCCTACAATAGTACTGTGAATAGAACGAATGGCAAGAGCGTGAGTAATGGTTAGCAGTATCTCGTGATGGTGCTAGGCAGTTATGATGTATAGGTGATGTCATCAGGGTATAGAAACAATGGACACTCTTTGTGCACAGGCCAGGATCCTAAGGTAACCTGCAAAATAATGAAGGGGAGAATCTAGAGGATGATCGCCAGATTTCCTCGTAATGTATGTCACTTCTTCTACATATGCCCAGTGTCAATGGAGCATACATAAAATAATATTTCTTTCTTTGTGTCTCAATGAACCAGATGCATGAAAACTTCCCAAGTGTTTTTGGCATGTTTTTGAATGATAATTTTCCTATTACTAAAGTGATGATAGAAAGATTTAGGTGGTAACAAAATAAGATATACAAAAAAGATCATCAATCATAACAATATTCCTTGTATCTACTATCTGCCAAAATAAGCAGTGAATATGGAATACCTCTTGTTGAAATTGTTTCTGCCCTTGTGAAATATCCGGCCTCAAAACCTTAATGGCAACAGTTGTGTGATCAAGCAAAGCTTTATAGACAGGCCCATATCCTCCTTCACCAATCTTTGCTGAAATGGAGAAGTAACTTGTCGCAATTTCAATTGCTTCTATGGTGTATTTTCTATACCGAATGTCAAAGCGTGCTAACTCTTCCATAACTTTCTTTTTCTCTTCTTCCTCATGCTTTGCCTTCATTTCAGCACCTCTTCGTTTCTGGGATTCCAATTCTGCCAGACGTTGCGCCATCTGTGCCACTTCCATGGCAGCCTTGGTTTTCTGCTTCTCCACCTCTAATATGGCTAAAGCAGCTTCTTGGGCTTGCTTGGATTTTTCTAAATTGTGTGCCTCCGCTGACTTCCATAGATTAATTTCACTTGCCTGGGAACACAAGAGTCATGTGATTGGTATTTAATACTGTAAGGTTACATGTACATACTCTGAATATACTAAATTCACTGGTTCAAGTTTTAAACTTACCTTCTGGTTAGAAGTCATTGTTTCTTTGCAAGCTGAGTTGTACATTTCCATGGTTTGCTTCAATTCAAGTTTTAATCTCCTCATTTCCTCCTCTACTTCGTGCTATGATGGAATTGATTAAAATGAGTATTAGCGAGGCAATTAATATAAATAATTGTTAACTGAGAGATATATATATATATAACTCATACAATGACCTATAAATGCATGTATCGGTTTCCATTTTATCTATCCATGTGGTTCAAAGGAAATCCATGTATCGGTTTATCTATCTACATGTTTGGTTACAATTTTGAAACAAAATCCACTGTTGCGCTTTGTTGGAAAAAATATTTTTGGTACTTTCATTCAGACAAATGAGAACAGGCACTCATCCAAAAACCCACCCAAGTTCATCTCGTTTGTAAACAAAATCAACTGCACACTTCCTTGGGGCGACAATAATGGTGCACTCTTTTTGGCTACAAGTAGAAAATTTTTCCTGTGCACTCGAACTAGGTGTATGCTTATACATAATATTCCTTAACTAGGCTGACAATCAAACATATATACATAGATTATCCATAAGCATACAAATACAACACTATTCTCTTTATGGATGGCAATCCTGTTAAACAACTATCGACTCCCAAAGCTTAAGTTGTTGAAGATGGTGTAATTTTAATATTTATACTTCAAATTTTAGTATTTATATTTCAACAAGCCCCCTCACATGCTAGATTTTAGACCTAGCACGTGAAACTCTTTTAATTAGGGTGGTGACAAAAATTGAACATAGGACATTTTGTTCTAATACCATGTTAAACAATCATTTATTCTAAAAATTTAAACTATTAGAGAGGGTATAACTTTAATATTTATACTTCAACAAATCCCCCTATTCTTTTAATCATATGATGTGACATTACAAGATATGGGAAAATGAGACTTACTAGGGGTTGGAACGAGATCGAGCTCCTGGAAACATCTGATATGTAGGAGTGGTCTAAATTTTCATAGGAGATATTAGATGATTGGAAACTAGGTGGCCCTGAAAATCCACAAGATTCTGATGAGGAATCTTGATAGGACGGACTTGTTAATTTGGTGCGAACCTGAAGATTAATAAGATTGGCTAGTGATTGTTGGGGCGAAGGAATCTTGTTGCCTGTTGGGACCCTCTCAGGTGAATGAGTCATCGTCATAAAATCACTCGTGCTGCCAAACGATATTCTCTCACTACTCCTATCAAAGGATATCCTTTCGCTGCTTCTATCAAATGGCATTTTCTCGGAGCCTTCGCTTCCCCAACTCCTTCGGCTATATGTTCTACAATAGTAGAAGTAGAGACATGAATCCAAAAATAAGAAATATGTAAGCCTTGCATGTAGTAAGTAGGCTGACTATACAAGCATGAGATACTCACTCTACCTAGTCAAAAAGAGAGTGTGTATTATTATCTTCTCCATGTAACCTTAACCCATTACATAAAATTTACCATTGTTATGCACTCATGAAGAAAACACTTAAGAAATTTTATGACATACGTACCGATAAAAATCCTCAGAGGATGGGGTATCTGATGCTTGAGATTGTTGCTGGCTAGAACTAGTTGTACTAGGCGTAGGAGGTCGACTAGCCAACTTGACATTCTGAACTTTTCCTTTAGATGATATTGCATACACTGAACAAAAGTTTGGAGCAGACCTCCCTAAATTAGTTGGCACATCTACATTTCTAAATGCCCTGCGAGACAAAATTGAAATGAGCATTCTTTCGATTCGAAGTAAGAAAAAAATGAAGTCTAGGTGCTTCAATCTCCTCCTAAAGCTCCAAAGAAGAAAAAGGGAGAGAGACAAAGAGAAAGAAACCTTGTTAGGGCACTCCGGCTCGAAGCACCCACAACAAGAGTACTGATGAAGTTGTTATTGATAAAACCAACAAGTGCATTGGCAACATCAAGGTCGTGGAGGACCACCTCCTTTGCTCGAACCTGAAATATATCCTTGTGCTAACCAAATCATGTTTGTGACAAGGAAAATACTATTTGAACTTAGTTTAGGGATCCAATCTGAGAACTTAATTTGATGCAATTGATAGTGGACTCCATCTAATATTAGAACTTATAATTATTTCAATAACTATATTAAATTAGGTCTCTAATTAAGTCTAGCATTGGTCGTGTGATAAGGGTAGTGACTTTCAACCATACGCAACATGTATTGGTCAACTAAGATTTAAATTTAAACTAATGACCCATGATATTCACATTATTATATTTCACCATATACACTTTCAAAAAGTATTGAAAAACCTCTTGAGATTTCAAATCAATTTATAGTTAACCAACCTCGTCCGTTTTAGTTGACTGCCAATTAAGTGACCACATATGATGGGCGCCACCAAAATTTCACCACTATATCTATGCTACTCTTATATCATATGTTTTACTTCTTACTTTTATCTATACTACTTCTAAATGTCAACACATTATAAAAAAATTTGAATACCTTTATTGCCCTTAACAAATCATATATATACAATGCTATCCACCACAAAATCAACTATGTAACCCAAAAGTCAGCTACTTAAGAACCACCATAAAATCATTTAATTTTGTAAATTGATTTCTCTTTAATTTACTAAACTTTAGTTTTTCCTCATAACTAACTTCAGTACAAATTTATCCCAGAAACCTTCAGTTAATTTATACAAATTTTTTAAAAAAATTTTCTTATAATATCTTGCAAAAAATAATAATTAATGATGGCAATTATGTATATAAATGCTGGGAACAAGTGTGCTAGTTGGGTTTGAGTTGTAGGTTCAAAGAATCTCAATTTCAAGCCAAAACTTGGTGCACTTGCTTAGTAAAATTAAATCTATTTTATGGTTAGTATTTGATGATGAATCCTGCTATCATATTCATTTATGAATTATGATGGGTAGTAATTTTACTTGTGACCCCATAGAATAACGAAGTAGAGAACGTTTATCCAACCAAAATGAATATAAAATATCTCAATTGCTAATTGTCTAACTGCCTCAGAGATAATCCAGCTCATTTTTTTTGTTTTAAATGTAGGACATGTTTAGTGTTTGATGCCTATTTTACTAGATGATAAATTTAAGCATGTTAATACCACATTCAAAAAGAAAAGAAACACTTAATTAATTAATATTGAACATGTTGAAACGTGGTGGGAAATCCCAAGGAAGCTCCTCCTCTTTATAAGAATGCAGGCCCTTTTATGATGGTACAGGTAGGATGGTTTAATTTGTAAAAATGAGTCTGTTAGTGACTAGATTTCAGAATATTATGATTTAAACAAGTGGAATTTTACACTAATATTTATTTAATGTGTATAGCTAACCATCTTATGTATGATATTCTATACCCCTAGGTTTAAACTTTAGTCATATTCCAGGAGATCATTATGACATGCTGAAAATAAAGTTTGTTTTCTCATGTGGTCGCATTTTCAACAATACATTGAAGTTGGTATATAATGGTAAGTTATCTTTGAATTTAAACAATTTTGGCCCAAAAAAATAAAGATGAGAATTTCACAATTCTCTATAAAAATATTTTATCATTATACAGATTCATTTGAATTTGGTGGTTCTTGTGCTTTAGCATAGAATTGTGCAAAAACTTGTTTCTTTTATTTTATTTTTATTTTCATTCTTGTTTCCATTCATTCTTTTTGTATTTATGTTGTTGTTTAGTTACTATCCACGTTGCAAGTAAAATCCTATCAACCTAAATAGATATTAAGTAAAACAAAAAACAAACTCAAAATAATTCATGTGCAACGCACGTATACACCAATTAGTAATAACATGTTTCTAAATGCAAAGAAAACAATAAAAATAATCGAAACACAAAATTTGGCAAAACCACGCCCCACCCGCGCCCACAGTTTATGACATGAGCAAACCAATGTAAGCCCATAAGTGTAGGTTTGATTTCCCCAAATGAATTAGATCAAATATTCAGTACACACATTTAAAGAATTTGAGGTGATCAGGTTTGATCAACTGCTATCAACCAATGCACTCGCGTTTTGGTGCTGGAAGTTTAAGTCAGGATTCCAATGTGACTTCTAAATGGTTCAAGGAACTGATCAGCTCAAAAATAATAGTGCCCAATTAATGACAGAAGCAAAAGGATTAATGGAAGAACTCAGCTCAAACATTTTATGTATAAGTACATATATTAGTTTCTTAATAGATGGCAAGGTTCAGAACACTTCTATTAGTCTATGGATGGAAGTGGAACAAACAATTTCCATTTCCATTGGTTCATGGATAAACCATGTATATGTTGGGTGATAATAGGTAAATGTGCAAAGGACTTACATAAGGTATAAATAGAACTATAGACAATTACCCCTTTTCGAGCACAAATTCCACGATAAGGTAGAAAGAATTGCTGCAATTCCAATTCTGTTGGTGCACGACCTTCTTTGGGGACAATGGCTCCCTCTGCAAAACGGAACAAACAAACATGAAAAGGAAATTAATGTCCAAAAAACCGAAATTATGATAGATACTACAATTGCTATATTTGGTGAAAAATAACTCTTAAGGTATCTATGTATCGCATGGATGACTAAGATCATGCAAATTGCTCTACATATGAATCTTGGCTGCTTGCGTTATTTTTGCAGAATATTGTTTGGTTCAAAAACATTATAATCTACAAACCTAACTGAATGGGCACAAAATAAAATTCTCTCCAAATTCCCCTATTTACAGACTTTGAACGTGCATAAAACGATCACAAGGTAAAAGGGAAAGTTCAATCCATGAAATCATTTTCAAAGCTTTCCAGACCTCCTAAAGTTGAGGTACCTACGGGGCCGTATGTTTTGTTGGGTCTGGACATGGACGAGGATGACCTGACTGTTCCTCTTCAAACCTTTTTCTATAGCCCATTTCACGGCATGGTGGCTGTTCTTGTCTCTATCAATTGCTATGGCCATGACAGCAATACCTACTTCAAAGTCCGACTCATTAGCCATATTTACTGGTTAAAAGAGGGCGAAATTGTTGCAGCAGATTGTACTAGCTAGGGGCAAGATTGATATGACTTGACCTGGGTTTTCTCTTTTAACCCCTATATTTTCAAGTGCTCTTATAATAGCTGGGTGATTGGTTAAATTTGGCTGCAAATACAAGTCATGCCAGCATGAATTCATAAGGAGAAAATTTACAGCTTCATGCATGCTTTCCATATACAATGGGGTTAACAGTTGTATACATGTGCATATATAGTATTTGACGTTGGTAAATAGTAATATAACATACATTCGGAAGGTGCTTTTATAACTTCAATTAAGGACAATACATCTATTTTTGGCAAATTTTTGTATTAAGAAGAGTAAGTGCGAGCAATTTTTATAAATATGTAAAAGGAAAAATAAAGAAACTGCACAAATTGGCTTTCTGTTCCAATGGGCGGGGGCAATATTGCATGCAAATTACGAATGCAGTTTTTCTTATTAGAGGTAAGGTGGGCGCGAATGTGGGATGCTGCTAGTGCGAGAGAGAGAAAGGAAGATAGGTAACGGAAGTTATGGACACCAGATACATTTTTATCTAGCATAATATATATCGAAAGCTGAAGAGTGAAGATAGGGATGGATGGTGGTCAAGAAATTGGTGAAAATTAAAACTACAATGCATGTAAGAGTTCCAAAATTATTCTTGTTACCTTGCTCCTTCTTTTTGGAAGGTAAAAGACTGGGGTGGTTCAAGACAATTTGGGGCTTAAAGCGGTACCTCTAAATGCGGCCTTCTTTGTTTAGTATTAACATTTTTTATTTAAAATTAATTTTTCTTATTTTTTGAGTTGCAAAAGTACTAATTAAGTTTTCATATTTAAGTTTTGTTGCTATATCTTTTTCAATTGATAGTATCGCTAATGCAGTTAATCTTTCTTGTGATATAGTCTATCTTAAGTAAGATTTTATTAATTTTAATTTTTAAAAACTTCTTTCCGAAGATGCAACTGTTACATGAATTGTTAATAATATTCTATAAATAATGCATGCATTTGGAAAAAGAATCTAACTTTTTTATATAACTTAGTATCTCAATTGGAGTGTTTTTTTTTCTTTGTAAAATTTCTTTTAAAACATTTAGTTCTAAAAATAAATCTAAGCCATCAATGTCGAAAAAAAATTTATGTTTAAAAATATTCGAAATCCAAACAATATTATTTTAAACTATCATCGGTCAATGATTTTAATTTTTCTAAATTAAATAAAAAATCAAAAATATTTTCTTACTTTTGTAATTGTTCAAATCAACTCTTAAATGAAGAAATAACATGATCAATTATATATGTAAAATAATTAATTCTAAAATATTCTTTAATAAATTGTGTTACCTCATCATCAACATTTTCATCAAACTGTTTCTTTCTACGAACTCTACGTTTTTCACAAAATATAGGTTCTATGCCCGTTTCACATGCAATCTTTTTAGATGAAATCATAGCATTTATAAATCCACTTTCCCTATATTTTAAAAAAAAAAAGAAATGAGACATTTTAATTGATTTATAGCAATATCAATATGCATGTCTTTTGATTGTAAATATTTACTAACTAAGTTGATGAAAAATAAAATATTATATCAAATAGTCATATCCAATAATAACTCAAAATTTTCATTCTCATATGTTGCTAAACAATTAGATTCACTTCTTGTTTTAGGATCTTAACTAGTTTTTGTTAATTGCAATAATACATCTCTTATTCTTGGAGCTTGAAATCTTATTGCTTTAACACTTTCAACACGACTTTCTCAACGTGTTTGTAATAATAACTTAAGAGTTAAACCTTGAACATTATATTGTAAAATTTTTTGTCGTGTTGTGGGAGAGGAAAATAATGAATATATATGTTGTACTATTCCAAAACATGATATAACATTTGGATAAGAGTTACAGAATGTAAATTATATTCATAAAGAAAGAAGGAGAACTTCAAGATCAAAACAAAGGGTGATGCCCACATAACAATGCATCCACCCATTACAAAAGTATAACCAAAAGACTATCAACAAAACTAAGGGTCTAGAATTCTAAAGAAAGTGTCAGCCTTGAGCTGGTACTTTTAGTAGAATCCAGACTCAATAAGAGACAAAGAAAGCAAAAAGGCTTCCATCAATATGAGACTGCACATTCAAAACAAAGGAATGCACTCATTACAAACTTACTGGCATTGTCTACAGCCGAATGGAAAGCACAATACCAACTTACTTTTCTGCTCATTCACCGTCCACCAGCTTCTTTGAGGAATGGGAGAAACAAATGGATGATGAAGTCAGTAGTTCCTTTCTTGCTCGTAGGTTGTACTCCTCAAAACAGAGCAAGCAGGCAGCATTCAAGGAGCAGTGAAAAAGAAGAAAGCCCTTCCAGAAGGATCCAGGATGAAGGCCTTGATGTTCCCATAGGTGAGTCTCTGAGGTCTCATCTTCAGAAATGTCAAGTAAAAAACCAAGCTAATCTTTCATACATATAAAAACAGTCAAAATAAACTTCCTCAAGAGTGCACCTAGCTCTTAAATCAACATCCGAATCTGATCAGCCTCATCCTCATTCTCAAAACATCTCTTACTCATTATCATTTGAACTTAAGTCACTACTAAAAGCTGCCAAGCTTGGAGGAGTGACAAGTTTTGGGGGAAACTCTTGAATTTGAGTGTGACTAACCTATCTTTGATGATGTGACCCAACTAAATGTGAATGGCTGGCTGGTGTTCTGAGAAATATGTATAAAATTTGTATATATTTTATTATATATTTAAAAATAAATAAATTAAAGGGTTAATTTCAACTTAAATCCTAAAACATCACTCAAATATCAATTTACATCCTGAAAGATATAAATTCGTATTAATCTGTATTTGAAACTAACTCTGTCTATTTTTTCGTTAAAAAATTATGGGTTATTTATAAATTATACCCTTCAAGTTTAAATATTTTATATTTATTGTCTAAAAAAATTTTTAATCCATTAATGCTTTTTAAATAGCTCTCAATTGTATCATATCATAACATCTTCGTATCCTGTTTGAGTCAATAAAAAATATTTTTAAAAATTTTAAAAAAATTATAAAATTCCTATTTTTTTTACCTATAATACTAGTTAAATAACTATTTTTAAAAATAGTTATTTAACAAGTATTATAAACAAAAAATTGGAATTTTTTAATTTTTAAAAAATATTACATGAATTATCGTAAATGTGAAAGATAAGATACAATGTAATTGACTCGATATGAAAATATTTTTTTATCCAACACGATATGAAAATATTATAATATGATATAATTTAGAGTTATTTAACGAGCATTAATGGAAAAAATTCTTTTGTATTATAGATGTGAAATATTTAAAATTTGAAGGATAGAATTTATAATTAATTCAAATGTTTTCATTGATAAAATAAATGATAGTTAGTCTCAAATATATTTTAATACATATTTATGAGTACAAATTAAAATTCAAATAATCATTCGAGATTGAGTTGAGATTAGCCCAAAATTAATATCTCACACCAGTTACATAAAAGTATCGGGCTGATTGATATGGACTGAAGAGATGGGCAATTTAACGCAAATTAGGTCAAACGTAAAGCAATCGTAGCAAACCAATAGGAATTTTCAAAACCACCTTTTTCATTTATCATTAAAACACAGGGATATGTGTTATCAAAACCCTCGCTCCTCGAACTCTCTCTCCGCTTCGCCGTTCTCTGTTTCTCATCCTCTCTCTACCATATGCAAAACATTCAATTTACTTTTCTTCCATTAATAACCATTTTTTTTCATCATCCATTGCTGTTCTAGAGTTTGATTGTCCATTATTACCTACAATATACACATTTATATTTATATATATCTGCCTCTTTATACATTTTGTGTTCAGTTTAATTTTCGTGTTTTGGTTGGAGATGGTCTCCGGTACGCGAATCGAAGGTGGGGCACAAACTCTGTCTGCTGAGATACGGAAAACCATTCAATCAATCAAAGAAATTGTAGGAAATCACTCTGATGCTGATATATATGTGACTCTTAAAGAGAGCAATATGGATCCCAACGAAACTGCTCAAAAATTGCTAAATCAAGGTCTGTTTAAACACGCCCCACTTTGATTGTTTTACTTCCCCCCCTTCTGTTTTTCCATCGCAGTTGGTGGTTGGGTTTTGCTCCCCAAAACCGTATTGGTCAAGGCCTTTCTTCTGTCATTAACATACACACTGTTCAAAAGCATGCATACCCATAAGAAAATATAGAGGGGATGGTGGAGTACTGAAGCCTTGTAGATGGCATCATTTTACTGCCCTACATATTACCAAGCATAAAAGTGTGACTTCTTATAGTTTCCTTCTAGAGTAGTGGGGAGTGGGGACTGGTTAGCTTTCTAATTGTAATGTTGTGTCTGTGTTGACGATATGTTATGGTAACTATAAGCTTGTTTGAATCATAAATAAATAAATTTTGTATTTCTTCTACATCAGTAATTTGAAAAAAAAAAAGTAATCTTCTTTTGCATTTAGCTGTCTTTGTTTTTTGGAAGGTGAGGCTTAGCTTGAGTTCAAGCTTGCGTAAAGAGGTGAGAACAATTAAATGAGTTGACCAGAAAGTTACTCAAATCACAATATAGACTATTGTGATTTTTTGGAATCATTTGGGTGCATTTTGATGTCAAGTGGAGGTTGTTGTTCCTTTGTTTTGATCTGTAATTGGTGTTAGTGTTTAGTGGTTGTCTTTGTGTCAATTTATAGTGCTCAGTTGTAGGAAATGATAAAAACAAGTTTTCTTCATCTCTTTTATTGTTTTGAGTCTTTTGACGTGTCCTCACTTGTTTAATTTGTGACTGTATTTAGTAATAGTTTTTATCAAGGGGATCATAGTGAAAGTGTCACAGATAATTCATGGTATCAGTGGAGAGAGAGGGGGGGGGGGGGGGGGGGCGAGGGAATGTTATTTGGGTAGTTGTAGATCCAACAAATTTGTCATTTTTTTTCACTCGAAGAGGCAATGCCAACCAGTTTGAGTTTAGTATGTCTAGACTTTGCCAAAAGTATGCTTTTCAATTGGAGTTCCTGCGGTGGATGGAAAAATTAGCTATCACATCTCATTTGCTCTTAAATTTAGTTTTAGTGGACATGGGAATGACGACATCTTCTTTTGAAAATCTTGAGATTCTTCCTAGACCCCACACTGACTGGAGTCTCCTGCATTGGGGCCGCCTTTTATGTGTTGACCATTGGGTTGAGATTCTCTTGCCATCCCTCTCAATAATATGAACCAAACGTGCAACCTGGGGAATTCAGAATGAAATGCAGATTTCATCCCTTCATTCTTATCATGACCAATTATTTAAATTTGTCGAAAGTGATGATGACACGATACATGTTATTTCTGACAGTAGTTTTTGAACCAAAATTTTTTTTCTTTGCTTATTTTATTTGGACCTCTATTATATGCCTGAATGCCCTTCCACCCTTTTCTGCTTGAAGTCCTAACTTAAATGCACTTTTCAGAATTTTTTTTATCGAGACTCATAAAGTGGTAAAACTTTGATGAAAAATGCATGTGGGTGAGTGTCATTACTATGTTGTTGTTATTAAGCAGGAGGTTGTGTTGAATACTAAAGCCGCATATTTTATTTTGTATTTTTATAGTGAGTTCATGCTCCGTTTCTTTATAAATTTTGCTACCTTTTTGCCTGTTTTGTTTTTCTTCTTTGTTGTACTATGAATGGTTTTCTTATGTTGCTCACTCTTTGTTGTCCTTTTTTAGATCCATTTCATGAAGTGAAGAGAAAAAAAGACAAAAAGAAAGAGGTATTCTTCTGAAAACTTAATTGTATTTAGGCACATTGCTTGCACAAATATTGGGAAAACTGCTTTTGATCCTCTTCTTGCATTGCTTGCTTTTGCTTTTATACCAGTAATAACTTGATGATACCTTTAAGGTATGTGTTTTTGACGACACTGAAAGCAATTTTGTTTTGTGTGAAAAAATGCAAAGCTTCAGACCATCTGAAGAGTACATTTAAACTGTCATTTTCCATTTACCAAGGCTACTATATGCTGTTGAATGTTGAATGCTGTCGATATTTTGTTTAAGTATTGGTACTAGATAGAGCATAATGGTCAAACTCCAATTAGGTCTTTCTTTAGTCTACTCAAGAAATTGGGATTTGCTAATGATTTTGTGCAGATCTTTACTTTTTTTTCTCGTTATTTTGGTGGGGGCCGGGTATCTGGTGGAATACATTTGATATAGGTAATTTGGACCTTTTAAAGGTACCTTTGAGACTTTAGCTTGAGTGGCACAACTTCCCCACATTTTTACCCTTGCCGTGTACTTTTACGTTTATCTAACATTTGATTGACATTTATCCTTGAATTTCAATCCAGAATACAATGTACAAGGGCTCTAATGCTGCAGAGCCAAGAAAATATATTGACCATTTTGTTCAGCGGATGAAATCTAGCACATATTCTGATCGTAATGTACGAAGTGGAGGCTATAGTCGCAATGGTTTACCTGGTAATGTGATTTCATGATGAGATTATGTTTATCACTTATAAATAACAAGATTTCTATTTGTCTTATATATGTTTAATGCTTCAGTTTTTGCTTGCTATATTTGATGTAATTCTCATCTGCAATTTTGAAAAGGGAATTCCCACACGTTGCAAAGGATCAACCTTGTCCAGTAACCATTCTGAGTGGGTGTACGAGACTAAGCGAACCTTGCTAGATTTTCACTAAAAAATAAGATGATATGTACTAGATGGCCGACATTGATGGCCGTAAGTTGGAGCTAGGGTACCGAGACTGCAGCGGTGACATTTGCATCACGCATGTACCCACACTTGTGTTATTTAACGCCCAAGGACAATTGAGGCGCTAAGGGTCACTTGGGGCTTAGGCAAGAGGCAATAGGAGAAGCGAGGGTTTCATCAAAGTGAGGGTTTCATCAAAGCGAGGGCTTCATCAAAGCGAGGCAAACATCATAAATAACAAGTAAAGATTTTATCATTGACAAATATTTCAAGCAAGGCATAAAAATTACAATTCTTGAGGTTCACAACTAAGCTTTAAAAAATTATAAAGCATCCAAGTTTCAACTATTCAAATATAGAGTATTTGAACTGGTACACAATCAATCAATTTAACAATGAAGTCAAAGTGCAGAGAAGCAAACGTAATAAACAATTACTTACAATCACATAACCAAAAAGTAAATTCTTTGGGAATAGTGACAAAAACAAAAATTGGGTTCAGGCTATAGTACACGAATCACTAAAAGAAAGGAGTGGCACACAATAGAAGAAGGTATGATACATTGCTTGTAGCATGTGATAGATGAACTGGAAGGGGGAAGATAGTTGCTGGAAAGAGAAAACATTAGACCAGCCTGAGCCCTTAGGGAAGTCTCATCCATAAATTAGAAAAAATAATGTTAGCATTAATGTATTCATGCCTAATCAAAATATATCGAGACAGAACAAAAAAAAAAGTGCGAGCGCCTTGAGCTCAATCCCCGAGGCGTGCCTCACCTATGTGAGGCCAATTAAATTTAAAGGGGTGCTC
Source organism: Ilex paraguariensis (assembly GCA_963454935.2). Classification (NCBI taxonomy): domain Eukaryota; kingdom Viridiplantae; phylum Streptophyta; class Magnoliopsida; order Aquifoliales; family Aquifoliaceae; genus Ilex; species Ilex paraguariensis. The sequence goes on from CAUOFW020003815.1 coordinate 23,235, forward strand.
CTGGAGTCGCCTTAAGCCTAAGTGAAGGCCTAGGCTCGACTTTTATAGCATTGACTCACGACTGATTTTTGCATGGTGGAGCAAACTTAATTCATAGTTTATCGAGGAAATGACAGATAAAATGTGATATGATGTGTTGTTGATGTTGGAAAACTCAAGTACTTATTATGTTGAAATTTTTTTTAAAAAAATATAAATAAAAAGAAAGGAACCAAACTTTATTTAAATATATTTAATAGATCTTAGCCTTTGTTATTTGCATTTTGATGGGATGGTTCTGATTACAGTGTGTGGATTCACTTGTTGTGCTTAAAGAGAGGAAAGACATGCGTTGTTTGGTTCTATGGAGTTTCAGAGTTTGGTTGAAATCTAATTCTTATGCATCGTTGGATGTATCCTGAAGTGAAGTGGCATGTTTCTCTCTCATTTTTATCCACATCTATAGCCACCATCCTCTATTAATGCTAATGATCAAAATTTCGTTTAAGTGCATTATTTCGGTTACATAGAAAATAAAAATATTTCGGCATGTTTCAAAAAAATTTCGACTCATTTTAGAAATAGAATGAAAAAATTAAAGAATTTAAGAATTATTTTTTAAAAATATTGGTCGGAATATACTAAAGTGTCTTAAATACCTTAAAATATTTCGAAATAATTGTGCAAATGCATTGAAACATTACAAAACACTATAAAAAACTTCGTAGTAGAATATTGATTTCATTACTGATTTGTTTTGGTCTCATTGTAAACATAAACGTTTCCGATGTGTTGACCGTTTCGAAATAAAATTTTGATCATTGATTAAGGCATCACCCCTTTATTGTCCATTTTTTCCAACAATTTCCCATCACTTCCTTTATCACCATTTTTGCGGAATCATCAGTAACTTGGACATGAAATTCTTCCCCAAGCTCATAGACTTTTTTTTTTTTGTTTGATCATAATACAAAGCTATCAGATACAAATTAATGTACATTTACATATCCTAGGAACCTATATAATATACTTGTTGTATTAGTTGTTGAAGAGCTATATAATTTATGTGTTGGGGTGTATTGTGGGTTGATGATTGTTAAAGTATTTAGGTTTTTTTAGGTGGTAATTCAATGTCGAAATTTTTTTGGGACTCAGTAATTAAGAGAATTGGAAAAAGACTTAAAAGGATGATGAGAGATTTCTTATGGAAAGGTTGTGGAGAAAGAAAGGAGGACCACTTGATTAGTTGAGAGGTTGTGTCTAGGCCTAAGATTAAGGGTCGTTTATTGTTGAAGAATTTGATAAAAAGAAATGCGGTTCTTGTTGGGAAATGGCTATGGAAGTTTCCTTTGAAGCAAAGATTCAATGTGGAATGTGTGGTTATTAGTAGCAAATATGGGCTGCGAGTTAATGGATGGGATGTCAATGAGGTTGAAAATGGTACATTCCGAAGTCCTTCGAAATTCATTTCTAAAAAAATTCCTAGTTTCTCTCAACAAGTCAAGTTCATTGTGGGAGATGGATTGAAAGTTCGGTTTTGGGAGGATATTTGGAGGGGGAGCATTCTTTTCCTCGTCTTTATCATCTTTCTACCTATCATTTAAAGACCATCGCATCCTTAGCATTATCGTCCTCTTTTTTGGTCACTTGGAATTTTGGGTTTTGTAGGAATCTAAATGATGGAGAGTAGTTGGAGTTGTTATTTCTTTTTATGCTCAATGGTGTTTAATCGAATCCAAATTCTTCAAGCAAAAGAGTTTAGATTTGTGATTGTTCGGGTATCTTATTTTGAATTCTTAGTTGATGACTCCGCATTTCCATTTTCTGCCTTTGAAGATTTGAAAGGCTAATATGCAATAGTGTGCATGGATAATTGCTTGCTTCAAAGGAGGAGACCGATGAATTGTCCTTCACCACAATGGTGTGTGATGTGTAAAAGTGATTGTGACAGTGTGGATCATTTGTTCTTGCAATGCCCCTTGGCTCTTTCACTTTGGAATAAATTTTTTGATTTTGTTGGCATCTTTTGGGTTGCTCCGAGGACAATATCATCTATGTTTTGTTTTTTAGAGTGTTGGGTAAAAGTAGAAGAGGGAAAACTCTTTGGCATTGTGAATGTTTTGCTCTTATATGGGTATCATGGATGGAGAGGAATTTTTTAAGATTATCGAGAAGTAGAATCTTTATGGGTCCGAATGCATTTTTGGGCTTCCGTTACAAAGGATTTTGAGAACATTCCTCTTTTTTACATTACTTCAAGCTGGACATCGACTATTGAATTGTAATTTTTATCTTTATGGTCTAGTTTTTGTGCTTTTTTTTTTTTGGTTTTTTTTGTCTTTTTTGTGTTGGACGACTTGTCCACCTTTGTTATTGGTTCTTGTATTACTCCTTTCATTTTTATTAATAAAATTGTTGTTTCTTATCCAAAAAAATGGATAAGGTGTACAAGCTCTGAAGCTGGCATGGCATGGCAGAATTAGCAGAGAGTAAAACTGAGTTGTATTGTTCGATGATACTTGTTTTTGAGCTCTATGACAGTCCACTCTATGACTCCATTGGTTTGTCGAACTGTTCTAGCCATGAGTTCTGCATTGCCTCTATAACCCTCGCTGATTCACCTTCTCCACTAATTCAAAATTGTCTACTGTCTCACACATCTATTGTATACAACTTGTGTCACTACAGATTAAATTCCGGTTAGAGCTTTCTTTGGGGCTTTGAGCCTTGCTTATTCAACCTTCGGCTAATCTTGTTTGATTTACCACAATTTTTAAGATCAATCAGTCCAATTTTTGCTGTTGCCCAATAAAGGAAATGCTTCTTTTTATCTAGGTTTTATAGTTAAGTTTTGCTTCCAAGGAGGCATTCGGTATATCTTCACCGCTAGAATTCATGAATTGATGGGATCTATACTATGACTTTTGGGTAGAGAAATAAAAAATATATTTTTGAATGTTATACATTTCTCTAAAAATAGAGATGCAATAGAACATTTGCTCTCCTACATTAGTAATGACTGACCCACGTAGGAATTTATGTCTAGGCCAAGCTTCATTTTACTCCCGATGGTTAGGTCTTTTTTTTCATTTTGCTTTCCTTACCTTTGGAAATAGCCAGATTACCTTTACGTGGTTTGTGTACTAAAGTGCGGAGTACACTTTCTATCCAACTTAACAGTATGCGTGAGTAATGCGACTGTGTCAGAATTTTTTTTGAAGGAATTACCTTATAATTCTTGAAAAATGCAAAAATGCCCATTTCTCATTTTCTTCAGAACCAAACCCGTTAAAAATACCTTATAATTTTTTAAAAGTATAAAATACCCATTCCTACATATCTTATGAACCAAACTTGACCCACCACTACTTTCCGGGAAAAAAAAACTTGATCCACCACTAATATGCTATCATCACCCTTGATTTGCTTCTTTTCCCCCCTTCTTCTCTCTTTTTCTTTTTCTAACACAAGCACTCCATGGCCAGTCACACTTTGAATTGTTCCCCCGCAGCTCATGCCTCGACCTCCCTAGTCCCCACCTATGCACCATTTCTATTACTTTTTAGACAACATTGAGTAACAAATGAATTGAAGAATATGCTGAAGCCTAATTGTAATTGGCATTAGGGTTTGTTGTTATTGTGGAAGGAGATGTATGATTCAATGCGATGTGTTATTGATCATAAGTTGGGTAATAGGGTGGTGGTTAATGCTGCGTCTTGGGTTTTAGTGGTTTGGTGGTAGTGACTTGGTGGCATTGGGGGGTGATGTGGACTTTTTTTTTTTTTGGGGGGGGAGGGGGGGGGGGGGGGGGGAGGGAAGGGCTTCTTGCTAGGGTTAGGGGTGGAAGGGTCCTGTCAGTGTTGGGTTGGAATGGGGAGGTCTATCGAGGTTGGGGGTTGGATTTGGTGTTGGGGATGAGAGAGAGAGAGAGGTTTTAGGTCATTTTATCTGTGTATATGTGTAGTTAGTGATGCATTTTGGTCCACCCATCACCTCAGGAATTTGTGGCTATTTTTGAAGGTGAGTGGGTGATGTGCAGAGGGGCCGAACTACAAGGGGTAAAGTGAAATTTGCACTTATTTCGATTGTGACTTCCCTATTTTTTATGGTACAAGTTATGTAAAATCCTCATTTTGGTAGTCTTGTTAGATTGTGGGAGAATTTTGACGTATCTTGACCTTATCACGGAGGATTGTGTTTTTGCCTTACATATCTCTTTAACAGCTTGTATGTTTTTGTTCCACGTATTCTTTCCATGCTTTTACTTGAACTAATGTTGTATATTCCCTGTTCGAAATTTATGCTCCTAGTTTGATAGCCAAAGGTTTTTTTTTTGGATAAAGAATAGCTTTTCCTGGTTGTGTTTGCCCTTTTATTACAATTCTTTTAGCTTTTCCATACTTCATGCTGCTGGTAAAGTTTCTTCATGGGCCACTTTTGCTTTCTGTTTGTTTTCATTTTATGTTTACGTGTTCTCTGTCATGATCTCTCATGAGTTTTTTTATTTTATATTTTTTATTGTGGGTTGTTGATGGATGGAATCTTCCTAGATACAAGAATCAATAGAGAGTTTCGCGTTGTTAGAGACAACAGAACCAATCAAAATCCAAATAGAGAGACAAATCCTCCTTCAGTGCAGATTTTAATGCATGGAAATGAGCCAGTGATCTCCAATGCTTCTGAAAACAGGTACAACTACACGATTTTTATATGGTTTTTTTTTGTTCAGCATGCTCACACTCATTTTTCTGGTTTTAGATTGTCTTAAAATGCATACTACTTGCATATATTTTTGAGATATGTGGTTGTGTACTTGCTCATTTCTTTCTTTCTTATTATTATTTTTTTTTTGAGTTTTTTTTTTCGGGGGGGAAGGGTCTAAAATGAGCAAGGGTTCTGGGGTTATCAAGGTTGGTCGGGATTGGCAAGACAGTGTTATGTTGGGGTGGTTTAATCTCCCTGTTGTTTGGCCCAGCCCATTGGATTAAAATGCACATGCACATGCACATGCACATGGTTTCACACTCAGATCTACGGTTGTCTTGTGATGGGGACATTAAACGCCCTTGCCAAAAAGACACTAATATTTTTTGGTGACTGGTGTAATTTATAATGGAAACAACTGAGAAAACTCTCTCTACACTTTAATTGAGGAATCAACCAAAAAGAATAATAGTTCTTAAATCTAGATAGATGATTGTAGGGTTCAAGATGATTTTAGTTGATCAACTGTGACTCAAGTAAACAACCATGCAATTTTCAATTAATAAATTGCACAATAGTTATGCGATGAGCCCTTTTGTCTGATATGTGTCTAATGGAAATTATCTGAATAGTCTTTACTAGTGCATATTCTTAACTACTTTTTATGATTTTCCACTACTTAAAGGTTGTGATAAATTTGTCTACATGCATTGGAATCCTCATCGGACCCTAAATGGGAGCAAAGGAACGGATGCATCAAGTAGCATTAAGCAATATGTGTTTGTTCCATCTGGGCCTTGATCAATTCACTTTAAGCATCAAGTAGCATTAAGCAATATGTGTGTTCCATCTGGGCCTTGATCAATTCACTTTCTTACTTGAGTGGCCAAGTATCTAGGGGAGGTTATCACCATTGCATAGAGAGATTATTTGCTGAGCTTTTTCTTTGTCTTTGGTGCCCCTGTAAAGTTCTATTATGGCTGCCCAATCGGCTTTTAATTGGACTTTGCTTATCTTTTCTATCAAGAAAAGAAAATATTGCAGCTCTGGACGGCGGATTTGTTACTAGCCAAAAATACTCACTTAGAGCTTCTGATGTTCTTGGATTTCAGTTTTTGTCTAGCCAAACAAATTCCCATGGAATTTTTCCAAACTATTTGCATTGGAATATTTACATGTGCCGAAGGATCTTTCATTTTTCTTTTATGTTGCCACCTTCCATGTCAGTACCAATTTTGGAGGTTCATCATTGTTGTGATCTTCGTTCTGTTTTTCTTCATGTTTTGGTTTTTCAAGCTGTAGTTTTCTTTTGCTACTTGTGCCTGTGCAGAGACAATCTGAGTTTAATTTCTGTATTAGGTACCACATTTTCTAATGGAGAATACAGTGTTGATGATTACTGGATTTAATTATTTTGGAGTGCTAAATGTCATGGTGCTTGGTTGAGAATGCAGTGCCCTGAACCTGGTTTTTTTGTTGTATATTAAAATTAGCTTGTAGTGTTGTCTGCAAAATGACCAACTATCCTGTATTGATACATTTCTAAACTATGAAGATTAGGATTGCATCCACAAATACCCAGTCTTCTCTAGTAATTTATCTCTGCAATTCTTCAGTAACATAGTAATTATATATTGGCAAATGAAGTTATTCCCCTTCTATATGGGATTGCTATGTTGTTTTTGGTAGGTAGTCTCTGTTGTGCATGTATTATAAACAGATCGATTCATGGGCGTTTTCAGCAGTTTGACAGGGACTTCTGGCAATCAAAAGACCCCTGTTGGCCACCATTCATCACAATCTCTAAATGGGCCAACTGATTCGCAACCTAGGCAGGCCAGGGATGGTTTTTCAAGTGGTACTCATAGGAAAGAATTATTGGAGGCGAAATGGTCTTTGGTTCCAAATACGGTTTTGCGGGTGCAAGCTGCGAAGCCAAATGATTCTCAACCACATTCTATGATGTCATCGAACAACTCAGTGGTGGGCGTGTATCCATCTTCTTCAGATCCTGTTCATGTGCCGTCTTTTGATTCCAGACCAGCTGCTAATGTTGGGACTATCAAGCGTGAAGCTAGAGTCGTGGGTGTACGCCGTCAGCCTTCTGAGAATTCTGTGAAGTTTTCATCTGCACAAACCAGCTCTCTTTCGAATTCACCTAGGGGGCGGGAGGCCACCTCTAGAGAACCAATACGATACTTTACTTCCATTTCTAAAGGTGACCAACCCAGTCACACAGCCGTATCTGAATCAGCTGTTTCTAGCATGTCACTCACCAGACCGTTCTTGAGCAATCAATACAGTAGCAGACCACATCAGCAACCTTTGGGTCATCAGAAAGGTATGATCTTTCAACCTTGAGTATCTATGTTGGTGCGGTGTCATTTGGTTTTTTGTGGTCTGATCCCGTTGCCAAGAAGTTTAATTAGCTCTCATCTTTTAGTTGTTTATGAAATTGATAGTTGTAGTATTTGTTTTTCCCTGGTCTGATGCAGTTGCCAAGAAGTTTAATTAGCTTTCATCTTTCAGTTGTTTATGAAATTTGATAGTTGTAGTATTTTGTTTTTTCCTGGTCTGATGCAGTTGCCAAGAAGTTTAATTAGCTCTCATCTTTCAGTTGTGTATGGAATAAGATATAGTTGTAATATTTATTTCTTATTGAGATTTGTGTTAGACAGGTATTGGTTTAAATACACAGGGATGCGTTGTTGAAGATGATGATGGTTTAGAATTACAGCAAAAGGAACTTTCTGACCATCAAAAATCAAAATTACAAATTTATGGTTAAGATGGCAACTTCCTGCTGGCATACCTGTGTTCCCCCCTTTTTTTGCTATGCATATTATCCTTTTTCCTTAATCGGAGAAAAAAAATTCAGTTTTTTGAAAGGTTACAACTTTCATAAAGGTGTTTAGGCAGCTGTGTGAGTCAATGAGTCAATGAATAGTTATGCAGTTGCCTGAGTTTGAATAGTTCTCAATTATTTTTATCCGAAAATAGTTGGAAGGATTTTGTTTTTGTTGTTTTACTGGTAAAAAACTATGATAAATGTATGTTTTGTGGTTAATCATCCAGAAAAGGAAAAAAATGTTAGTTCTACTAGCAAGTCTTGGCTGTATTTCCATCTCATATCTTCTAATATCTCATTTAATAATTGCACACTCCCATGCTATATTTGTTTTCAATGATTTAGGGGCTGTTTGATAGCGCCATTTAATGCATAAAATTGAATACTTTAAGCACTTAATGAATTAAATTCGTTTGGTAACCTAAAATTCAAACCACTTAACATATTAAGCACTCCTTAAAAATAGGCTAACATTTTAAATAGCAAGTCACCTACATTTCACTTAATGTTGAAAACATTAGTAAGGATTTTAGAATTTTTTTATAATGGACAAATATACTCTCAATGCATTTTACACTCTTAACTTTTCAATAACCACCACTACTAATGTGTTGCCACCACTATCACTACCATTGTGCCATCATCACCACCACTATTGTGCCACCGTCACCACCACCACCACCACCACCACCATTGTGCCGGAACCACCACCATCACCATTGTGTCACTATCACGACCACCAATACTGTCACCACCATTGCGTCGTCCTCGTCACCTCCACCTCCACCTCCACCTCCACCTCCACCTCCACCATTGTAATCGTGATGGTAGGAATAAAGTAGTTCTAATTTGTTTACTTTAGCTCCTTATATTTGTCAGACAATTTAATTTAATTTAATACTTAAATTTCATTGGGTACCAAAAACAGTCTATAAGTTAAAAATATTTAGCATTCAACATTTAAAATTCAATATTTAGCTTTTATTTTTATCAAACACCACCTTAATGGACATATGAATTGCTTTAGACATTCAAAATGTAGGTTGGTAGGTTATTTTTTGTTTGGTTTGGTTTGTGGGCATGTATGTGTTTTGATCGGTTTTTTTTTTTTAGGGGTGGGGGGCTCGAGGTAGGATGCTTATAAATCTTTATTTTTGATTTCTATTTCATCCTTGTGTGCGAAATTTGGGTCTCATAACGCCTTTGTGTTACCGGTGCCTCAAGCACTTTTGATCAAGAAATACCACGTCTATCAGCTGAAAGATTGCAATCTATGCTTGTAATATTTTTCTACACAGGTCATATAACTGACGATGAGCTTTTTTGTAGTAGCCCCCCAGCCTAATAAGGAATGGAAACCAAAGTCAAGCCAAAAAATAAGTGTTATTGGTTCCAGGGATATTGGAAGACCTGCAGAATCTGTTTCTCCACCTGCTGTTACTTCTAAGAATTCAGAAACAGAGGCAGCTCAGTTGCAAGATAAATTTTCACAAGTAAACATCTCTGAGAATCAGAACGTGGTCATTGCAGCACATATTCGTGTCTCTGAGACTGACCGCTGTCGCCTGACCTTTGGCAGCTTGGGAACCAAGTTTGAGTCTTCCAGGAGTTCAGGGCCTCGAGCAGTTTTGGATGTAGAAGAATCATCTGTTGAACCAGCTGCAAGGTTGGTTTCTTACATGGTTATATTACTAATTATCGGCAGTTGTGCATAGTGACAAATTTTTGTATGGAAATTTCTTTTAGTTCAAAAATTCCCTCGATTTATAAATTATTTTGATGTTTAATTATTTGTTATTAAGTTATAATTTGATTTTCCAAAATGTTCACAATCATTTGGGTTAGTATCTATTATAATCATGTGCTTTGTAATTCATTTTTAGAATAGTGGAAGAGGACCATTCACTTATTACAAACCCTAAATCCTCTCAGTTCTGATATCCTCTTTATGAATTTCATTGGAGAAAAACTTTACCGTAAGATATCCAAGCAATTTACTTGTGCTTGAAATGATATCCATGGTATAAATGGCAGGTTATCGGCATCTGCTTTAGAAAATTCTGGCGAAGAAACTTCTCGTAGCAAGCAGGTGGATGTAGTAGATGGCCATGTTCGAAATTCTGGATCCAATTCTCCCGCATCTGGTTCAGCATTTGAACATCAATTGGCTGATAACAAGGAATCTTCAAGTCAACAGAATTTGGACGACTATGCAGATATTGGATTGGTTCGAGACAACAGCCCATCCTATACTCTTTCAGAGTTGCAACATCAGCAAGATCCTCCTGAATTACCCAGTTTTTCAGTGAGTCCAATCCTCCGTTTTAATATACTTGAGCAGTTTGAGCTTGAAAAAGAGTGGTCTACTTGTGTTTGGGGTTGGCCTTTCGTGTTTGATATTGAGCTTTGTCTAAAATTTAGTACATTATATGGTCTAGCTTTTCTATTAGTCTGGTCTGGCACCATGATTTGTGGTGGTTTGCATGCAGGCATATGATCCTCAGACTGGTTATGATATACCATATTTCAGACCTACAGTTGATGAATCTGTCAGGGGGCAGGGTCTGCCATCTCCTCAGGAGGTAAATTTTAAAAGCCATAAATTCTCTCTCTCTCTCTCACACACACACACACCCCAATGCACACACGAACACGACTCTGCCATATGCACTTGAGATTGTCTTTTTTTTGTGCATTTGATATGCATTTGAGATTATTTGATTATCAGAGCAAGTGTTAATACAGTTTGATTATGTCCTTTTTTTAATGCACCAGCCAAAAACAATGTTATGTCCTACTATTATAATTACTGACTATTTAACAACTTCTCTTCACAGGCCTTAATCTCTCACGCAGCGAATAGCATCGCTGCATCAACAATAGCCATGATACAACAACCAGTGGCCCAGATGTATCCACAAGTTCATGTTTCCCATTTTGCTAATCTTATGCCATATCGTCAGTTCCTCTCCCCTGTTTATGTTCCACCGATGGCCATGCCTGGCTACTCTGGTAACCCTGCCTACCCGCACCCCTCAAATGGCAACAGTTACTTGCTGATGCCTGGAGGTAGCTCCCATCTGACTGCAAGTGGCCTGAAGTATGGAATGCAGCAATTCAAGCCTGTCCCCACTGGCAGTCCCACTGGGTTTGGAAGTTTCACGAGTCCAACTGGTTATTGTATGAATGCTCCTGGTGGTGTTGGTAATGCAACAGGACTTGAAGATTCATCTCGACTGAAGTACAAAGATGGCAATCTGTATGTCCCAAATCAACAGGTGAATCATATCTTGTTCTGTAGTTAGTGATTGATTTGTAATTTAATCCACATCATATAGACCCCTTTGATTGCGGTCGGTTAGCCTTTCATACCTCTCAAAGCTTTTGTTGAACTCTAGAATTGATTTCCAGCAATGTAGAACCTGCATTATACCCTAGATCTTTGTGTTGGATTATTGCCTCTCTTTTCCTGATATGATTTCACATTGGAAGTTAGTTTCTGTTTGTTTTGATTAAGTGGTCGTGCCTAAAAAAGTACTTATTTTTAGATTTAGTGCTAATTGTATGCCATAAAAGTGCATGAGAGGTGATTGCATGTTTATTGCCCTTTCTTTTGCACTTCTTAGTTAGCCTATATAAGTTGTGAACCATTTATACATTGTTTTTGTTGAATACATTGTATAGAAAATTGATTACCATTCTCTATATTCCACTGACAGGCTGAGACATCAGAAATATGGATGAATCCGAGGGATCTTCCTAGTTTGCAATCAGCTTCATACTACAACATGCCGACACAAACACCTCATGCTGCATATTTGCCATCTCACACCGGCCACGCATCTTTCAGTGCAGCAGCTGCTGTAGCACAATCTTCTCATATGCAGTTCCCAGGCTTGTACCATCCTCCTCCACAGCCTTCTGCAATTGCCAGTCCTCATCATATGGGCCCTGCTATGGGTGGTAATGTTGGAATTGGAGTTGCTGCAGCGGCTCCTGGAGCCCAGGTTGGTGCCTATCAGCAACCTCAA
>CAUOFW020003816.1:0-34798 GCA_963454935.2 Ilex paraguariensis
TTTCTTAAACAACTCAAAGATTCAACATGATTGTCAATGGTTAAGGTTTTTGATTTGTGCGAGAAAAAGGTAAAGGAAAAGAATTTGGTTCTTTTACGTCAGGCAACTCTGTTTCCTTTTGAACTATTGGTTCAGACTCCACTAGTTCATTAATAGGGATTGACTTAGCTACTAGCTCAAGAGTTTTGGCTTTTAAGGTCTTGTCAATCATTTTTCCACTCCTAGGTGTGGTAATTGCTTGGACTTGGCTCAAAGAAAGTTTAGAGGACATAACATTAGCGTAGTTTTGACCTTGTGGAGGTTTAGGTTGAGATGGAAATTTTTCCTTCTCCATCATGCTTAAAGATTAGGTTAATTTGACTAAATGACTCTTAATATCCTCAATGTTTTGTGAAGTTTGAGTTTTGAAATCATTGAATGCATGAGTAGACTGTGTATTGAAATTCATTTGACTCTGAATGAACAGATTCATAGTATCTTTCAAACTACTTTTATGTGAAGGTTGATAAGGATGATATGGTTGTTGAGTCTGAGATTGTGGTAAAGGTGGACCTGGTTACTGACTCACAGGCTGTGTTTCTCCAACTAAAATTCAAGGTGATTCCACCACCCTAGGTTATAAGTTTTAGAATATGGATTCGAATAAAGCTTGTTAAATTTTGAAATGGCATTGGTTTATTCCATCAAGACTTCCTTAAATGCTAGGACAATAGGACACCCCCTCCGGTGGGATGTCCTAACAAAGCACAAATTCTACACAACTGGTCAGTATTAGGCACAACAGAAATTTTATTGACCTTTTTCATCTCTAGAGCTTCCAACTTTTGAGACAGAGTAATCATTTTGGCCCTTAGGTCATCATTCTCTTTTAACACATATTTTTCACCCCGAGATGTAGATGGCTTGGTTTCAACAATATTTGGTGAGGCTGAGTCCCACATTTGGGAACTCTCAGAAATGGTATCAAAAAAACTCAAATGCCTCGTCGAAATTCTTTCCCATAAATTATCCCTGGGCCATTATTTCAACAAACTGACGCATTGTAAAAGGAAAGGAATCATAAAAGAAACCAACTAGGGTCCAACTCTCAAATGCATGATGTGGGCAAGCTTGGATAAGATCCTCAAATATCTCCCAACATTGATAAAAAATTTCTCCCTCTTTTCACAAAAAAAAAAAATTATAATTTGACGTCTCAATACATTAATGCAATGCATAGGAAAAAATTTCTTGAAAAATTCAGTTTGTAAAACTTGCCAACTTAGAATGGGTTGAGCTTTCAATGAATTTAGCCATTATTTAGCTTTATCCTTCAAAGAAAAAGGAAAAATTTTTAACTGGGCCTTTTCAAAATTATCTTGCAATGCACCACATACTTCCTCAAATACTTTTACATGAAAATAAGGATTTTCAGACTCAAGACCATGAAACTATGGTAAATGTTGCATTATCCCTGCTTTGATATTAAAATTTGAAGCATTTGTGGGAAAAACAAAACATAAAGGAACACTAGTGCGTGTAGGATGCAAATATTCTCTCAAAGGTCTAGCATTTTGGACCACCTCTTGTTCTCTTTGATTATTATTAGCCATGCTTAACTTAAAAGAGTCTGACAAAGGTGAAGAAGGTGAAGATGGATGACTAGACTAATTTACAAACCCTACTGATGACTTAACAGACATAAACAATAAAAATAAAACAAACAATATATACACATATAAAACTAGGCAACTTTCTTATTCTTTTTCAAACTACCATAACTCCCCGACAATGGCACCAAAAGCTTGACTTGATCTTAATCATATACCCAAGTATAAGTGGTAGAGTTATAATATTATTTAGTTCATGGATCCAGTATACATTCTATCGTTTGACTGTGACAATGCCACCTTACAACAATTCACTCCCATATTACTAGAAAGTTAACCGGTAGGTTTGATGTACAGATTGAACCATATCACAGCAACTAGTTAGGTTAACTGAAAGGTCTATGCACCACAAAACAGCCAAATAACTCTAGTAAACCCAAAGGTGAACCATTCAAAATATTTATTGTAACTATTTGATCGGTAGTGATAATTCAATGAAGACGGAGTTTCAGTTTATGCATTGAATCAAAAGCATTAGCTATGGCAAGATTTAACATGTCTATAACCAATCCCCCGACTATTATATAAATCTCAACTACGTGCATCATTATATCATGTATGAAATACATAATAATATATAGATGAAATGGTATATAGCAATAAATTTAGCTCAGTACTAGTAAACATCAGTATAGCAATATGATACCAAACAAAATAAAAACCACCCATCATTTAAGGAGGTATAAACATTAAAGTATAGGCAAAACATCAACATTTCTAGAACACAAAAAATATTACACATTTCTTCACCCTTTACTAAAGAGTATAAATGGGCTACTCATATTTTTTGCTATAGACGAACAAGAAGGGTAAGATAATCCCATTACAATACAACACAAATGCAAAACCAACGCAAGAAATCCTTCCCTGAATAGTTGAAACACCCTCACTCTTATTACCAACTAAGGCAAAAAAAATGAGAGAGGTTCAACTCTCCAAGTAAAAAGGATGTAAAATAAATGTAGAAGAAGAGAATTTCTAGCTTAGGTGTGTTTTAGGGAAAGACATTCTTCTCTCTAACTTGGGCTTTCTTCACCGTGGAAGACTCTCCTACAAAATGACCTGAACAAGCCTATTTGTAGGCTCCAATGAAATGTGTAAGGTGGTAGACATTGGACTTTTGTTGTATAAATGGACCAATAGGAGAAGAGGAAGAGTTAAGGCAGTTAAAGCCACCATCCGGACACTGCCACCACAGTCTGAACGATGGTCATCCTCTGTTTTCTTGCTCCTTGGCTCCATTTCTGATTTCCAATGACTTGCCACTATTCGGGTGGTGGTTTCACCATCCAGATGGTGCCTCAATGCTGAGCGTGTGGGTACATGAGTTGGTCAATCACCAAATGGTGACTTGATGGATGGACTCGACAACTTTGGATCAAGGTCCAATTGAGTTGCACGTAACATCGCATAGAAAACTTGTGTCGGGTATAACAAGAAGAGATAGATTCTCCCTTGAGTGCAAGGTCTGATTACTTGGTTCACTCACTTAACCGATGGTGCAATTCCAAAAAGTGTGTTGGCGTACTCGGAGCCGGAGGTGTGATGCCTTCAAATGTCATGCTAGTTTGGTAGACCGTTTGTGTGATGTCCAAAATATAACTCCCCAACAAAGACATAAAAGTTGATGAAGGTCATTGGATGCGTAGCATCAATGGCAAGGGCTTGGATGACATGATTCATGTCATGCATAGTATCATGTGTTGTGTATGGGAACCCGAGAAAAGGTTATACTTGATGTGTTGATATGCATTCATATCATATACATTGGAATTAAGAGATATTCTCCATAGGAGATACCCTATTGGGCTTCGGCTCACCCCAGTGGAAACATATTTTAGGTATCGGATGACCTAGCACTGATGGCCATCTTTAGGGTTCAGTTTGAGGAAAGAGCCAGGTTTTGGCTTTTAGTTTGGATTTTGAAGACCCTTGTATAAATATTATATTTTAGCCTTATACATTCTATAACTTTTATTTTGGCAAATGCTTGTAAGGCTACTTTATATTTGAACACATAATTTCATTAGTAATGTGTGTTGTATGAGTAGTAGGGTTAAAAGTTGAAATCTGAAAATTTTGAAAAAATCTGGGCCCGAGGTATTGGTACCTCAGAAGTACCTAACTTCCAGTGGGCTCAGATATCAATACCTAGACTCACAGGTATCGATACCCCGATGATAGTGAGCTCAAGTACTAGTACCTATACTCACAAATACCTATACCTATGTTCACAAGTACCGATATCACGTTATCGGGGGCCCAAGTACCGATACCTAGTCTAACAAGTACTAGTACCTGAAAACCAGAAGGCTCAAGTACTGGTACCACTTATCACATATACCGGTACCTCTTCCCAAAAATTAAAAAATTTCAATGTAACATTGTCGACTCTTCACATCTTGAGCTCCTTTTTTTAGATGATGTAAATGGTTAGATATGAAGTTCTAAACTTTGGGGTTTGGACTTAGAATGATCATATAGTTAATGTATGCACAGGTTATATATTAGGTAAAGCTCCCATATAAAGGAGACTGTGCCCAAGTTCGTTTTGTTATGATCCCGATTAATGGGGTGTATTCACGTGGTATCGGGATATACAGTATCCAAGGGTATTTTCACAGGCCGATGGGTGATCAATAGTTTGAGAAAGGACCCTGGAATTTTAGGGCCTCAAAAATTCCTAGCATGTCCTCATGACTTCAAGCAAACACCTCTGAGTTGGTTAGAAAAATCATTGATATTTCCTCTGATATAGGAAGGGAGCCCTGAACCTTTATATGTTACTAGGTCTGGGGCTCCTCCAAGGACTATCGAGATCAATTTTTCCACTGGGCTAGCTCTTTCCATGTCCTCTGGGTCTCTTGGATCGAGATTATATACCCGATACATTTTCATAGTATGGCTATTTTTGGTTAAGGCTACATAGCATTCTCTATCAATGACCTGATCTCCTCTTACCTCACCCACTCCCTCCATGGTTGGGAAACGGAGAAGGAGATGACATGTCAAAGGTACTATTTTTAGTGCATTGAGTGTTATTCGTAACAGAATGACATTGTAGGTGGAGGGACAATCCATTACCAAGAAATTCATCAAGTGGGTAACCTAGTGGGGAGGTTTTCCCATGGTGATTGGGATGGATATTGCTCCCAATGGATAGGCTTGGACTCCCTAAAATCCAACTATGGGTGCTCTAATTGACCAAAGATTGCTCCTTCCAATATCCAGTTGATCAAAGGCATTGGTAAAGATTATATTTGTTGAGTTGTAATTGTTGATTAGAACCCTTCGCATAGTATGGTTTGAAGCAACAATAGAAATTACTAGGAGGTCATCATGAAGGAAGCCAATCCCTTTAAGGTCTTCATCTGTGAAAGTGATAGGTGGGCCTTTCTAGGGTACTTTTTTCGAATATTGTTTATCTATAAAGACTCTTCTGTGAACGTTGCTATGAACTGTGGAAGTGATTCTCCCTTTGTCTGCTTGGGATTCAAGAGATAGGTGACAGGCTTTCTCTGTGTTCTTCCTCCGATAAAGTGAAAATGAAAATATCTATTGAGTTCCACAAAAGACCCAATAGACCCCAGGAGGAGTCTATTAAACCAAAGGCGAGTTGTTCCCTTGAGGGTGGTAGGGAATGCTCTACACATGATATGATCTAAAACATTATAAAGTAGCATCAAAGACTTATAGGTTTCCAAATAATCCAAAGGATCCATCTTTCCATCAAAACTATCTATTAAAGGCAACTTAAATTTTGATGGTAATGAATAGTGTGTGACATCTTGTGAGAATAGAGAATCTAGGCGTTCGACCAGAGTTTCCGTTGTTTTTGGAGTTCTGGCTATGGTAGTGTTAAGGAAATCACCAATTCGATCATTGACTTCCTTGAATTTTGGATCCAGACATGCATTCTCCTATTGCTGGTGAAGTCATTCTGAATATTTTCGTCCCCTACATCTTTTTAAGGGTTTTGTAGGGTTTCTTCTAAGTGAGAGACTTGTTATAGCTAGTGTTGATGTTGGCCAGCAAGGGCTTGAAGGATTTATTGAGTTTGTTGAGCCAGGCCTTCAATGGTTTGGTTCAGTCTATCATTGTACCTCTCCAAATTGAGTACCCTTTGAGCCTCTTGTCGTTTATTGCTCATGGGGGGTTCTCAGTCATAGTTTTCTCCTTTGTTTACTTCTTACAAATTTTTCTATTTTGGGGGATCATCTATGGACACATCCATTGATCTAGTAATCAACATCCACAATTTTCTTTTAGAGGATCATAGAAAACACTGGAGATATTCAATTTTTTCCCATAGACTGTGCCAAATTGTTGGTGCAGAAATCTACCCAACCTTTATGCTAGTTGATGAACTGGTTTCTTTGCTCTTTATCACACTTCCAAGTGGTTTGAATAGGACACATAGTGTTGATTCAGCTCTCTGAAACTTCAACTAAGGATGCCACAAGCTGGAAGACCTGAATGGGAAGTCGAAGATGGGAGGGGGGGCTCCTGGATCAACCCTCCAATGCTCAATTTAGTGTTTGTTGGAAGGGATTTGTAGGTATGTGCAAGGACTGATATTTTATACCTTTTGTTTTCCTCAAGGCTCCCTTTTATAGTGTGTTTAATGGATAGTTAGTGAGAAGTGGACTCTAGGCTCCTGCGTTTATTCTAGGAGGATAAGTCTCCTCTTATTTGAGGAGTCTAACCTCCTTTATCTTTTAATGACTCTCTTTTTGGCTGGAGTCTATCTTCTTGAGTGGCAGGAAGGAATCCTCCTCATGGGGGAGTCTTTTGAATCCCAAATAGACTTGTTAGAAAGGCGAAGACTCCTTTGAATTGAGGGATTTTTGCCTTTCAACTGTTTATCTCTGGTAAGCGTGTTGCAGACCATGACTTGAGGATCTTTTGACTTTTAAATTTTAGATAACGTGATCCATAGAATCTCTTTCACGCTCTTGCTAGGTAGGGGAAAACATGATTAGTAGAATTGGGCTTGCTCCAAGCTTTCCCAATACTGCTAGAGCTCAATAGATCTGTCAACGGTAATATTTTTAAAAGGTATGGCATTGCTAGAGCTTTCCTATCACAGTAATTAATTTTCTCTCATATCAGTGTCTACATTAAATTGCGGTGTGTTGTGGTTATTGATGATTTCTTTACTTTACACATCACCTGAAATTGCTCACACACTAAGTGTTTGATAATTTGTTTGTTTGATTGATCTACTTCATATTATCATCTTTTGATTGGTTGAAATCCGTGGAATGGCATTGAAGGGATAAGGATGGTGGATTTGAATTATGATTGATTATTGAATTTGGTATTCTTGCATCCATCCATTCACTTAAGAGTTTATAATTGAGGGGTTAATTGAACTAAAATTGATTAATAAATTTGTAATTGAGGTAATTAGATCTAATTGGGCAAATATTCTTTAACGAGTGAAAAAAGACCTATGCAAATATATTATGGATGTAATCAACCTAAGCTACACTTCACGTTTGTAATCATGTCAAGATGATCCAAACACACTCTCATAGTGTCCTAAGCTTATAGTGTTGTAAAGCATGGAAAATCATAATTAGTGCATGAAGAATGAAATAAAAAAATTATATCACATATGCGAATATGGCATTCAGGTATGAAATTAAGTTTGGTCAAAGTTAGAAAGCTCAATTTGATTAAACTAGAGCCCAACCTAAAGAGGTGACTAATTAGTGTTGTAGAGCATGGACCACCATAATTAGTGCGAGGAGAATAAAATTCTACATGAAATTATGTATCAGCCATGTTAATGCAATATCCGGTTATGAACGTAATGCTAGTAAAAAGTTAGAATGCTTTATCCAATTAAACTGGTATCTCAACTTGATAGAGGTGACTAATACACTATAATATATGTGAATGAAATTCCTCATGGAAAGAATATATCACATTTGTGAATTCGACATTCAAGTACTAAGTTAAGGTTGGTCAAATTTAGAAAGTTCATTTTTTTTAAGTAGTGTCCGAACCTAAAAATAATGGAAATCATGGCAAGTTAAATTCTGTGCATCATCAATCATGTCAACTAAGTCAAGTCTTTGATACGAATTGAAGCAGCAGTAAGTGAGACAAAAAAAAAATCATTATTTGTTTGTGTATCGAACATACAAAAACTACTTGAATCCATAAACTCTAAAAGATGGTATTATTGACTAGATAAAACTCATAGTACATAAGAACAATTTTAAAAACTACCCAAAATCCTAAAGTTTTTCAAAACAGGTCTAAATCTCTAATAATGTGCAAATTAATAAAAAGCATAAAATTACATACTGTTAGAACACAATTTGTAATTAGACAATTTAGTGAAGTCCATTGTAAATCTCAACTTATTCTATAATCATGATTCTATGACGTTGAAAATCCGAAAGTGTCATTGAAGGGACGAGATCATGCATTAAAGTAACATCATTCAACCTCCATATGCATTTTCATACTTAGGACAAAGGTAATGACTTTGATACATAAGATAAACAATTAGTTACTTTTAACTTTGGATAATTAGAATGAAAATGCAATTGGAAGCAATCTGTATGTGGCTCTTAGGTGATTTCAAAAAAAAAAAATTTGTAAAAAATTTCATATTTTAAAAATATAGATTGAGTCATTATCGGACATCTCTTGAACAACACAATTACTACTCATGTGAACTAGTTTTTGCTTAGTTTTGTGCTTCAAAAATCGGAAGGGACCTACCTATACTCACCAGCCTTGGCTAAATTGGTCTCTTTATGACTTAGGAAATTATAAGGAAAAAGGCCACAAGAAAAAAGGCCACAAGGAAAAAGCATAAAGCTCACTCGAGCGGTCCTTCATGGTCACTCGAGCGGTGTTGCTCCTAGATATGATGTAAACGTGATTTTCATTCCATTGCCAACTATTCTATGACCATCCTCCCACCGATCTGAGTTTTCTTATTTACTAAGACCACTCTTTTTTTGGACTTATAAATAGGGAAAGCCTTTCCCACAGTTAGGTTAAGTCTCTTGTAAGATTTCAAAGTGGAAAAACACTTCTTCTACCTTCAGAGCTTCCATCCCTAACCTAGATCTCTAAATATATTTATATTTTGATTAATCTAATCTTATTTGCAACAATATATTTTTTTCATTGAAAATTAATTAAATTATTTAATATAATTTTTTTAGCGACATCAGGATATATTTTTAGCAACTTGTTTTTTAATTTTCGCAACATTGATTTTGTGTTACCAAAAGACGACAAAATAAATGTTTTCCTCGACAAGGCTATTACGACAAAGCCACAACGAAATAAAATCGTCTTCAAAAATAATTTGTGAAAAAAATCATGGCAAAAAAAAAAATCTTGTAGTGAACAAACCAAATAAGATACATAATTGTTACCTATGATTTTTACCTTTTCTTATTATTTATATTGTTTGTTATTATTTCATTTAGATAATGTGGCAAAATAGCATCTAATATTTGTGTTTGTAGTATAATGAACTGTGTTGTGTTTCTATTTTAATAATTGTACTACTACTTTTGAATTTTTGCCATAGGTGTTGTTAGAGGAATAATGAAAAGGATGATCAAGCTATTTATAAAAATAATAAATATATTTGTAATTGATTTTCTGATTCCATTTTCCTTTTTTTCACAACATAAACCAAACAAGTATTTCTGTCTTTACTTATCACAACATGGCAGAAATAGCTTCCATTTTTGTTTATTGTTTTTTTTTTCTGAGAAATGAAAATTGAAAATTTTACCAACTATCACCTAAAAATGGACATTGAGGGATCCTAAAGAACAGTAATTGTCATTATAGCGTCTTAATGAAATAAATATACGGGAATTAAGAATATCATACGACAATGATTATTACATCAAATCATTTTTTTTCTTTTTTTTTTGTAAGTTAAGAATATCATACTACAATGATACCAGACAACATAAAATCATCCCCTTTATTGTCTAATAATTATTTCAGAAATTTCGTGCAATCAGTCACACAATGCATGTAGCCTATGAAGTCATAGATTCATTATTCCAAGTGCACACCTTATATTTGGTGTAGTATTATTGGAGCTCCATGTTGTGGTTGAAGAGTTATAACAGTATAGGGAGCATGTGTGTATGAAGGAGAAAGCTCAAATGAAAAATGTTGCAAAATCATGGCTAGAGCAAGCTTTGCTTCTATAATGGCAAAGCTTTGGCCCAAACAGATTCTTGGTCCCCAACCAAATGGATAGAATGCAAGCTGATCTTTTGATGCCTTGGAAACTCCTTCAGCGAATCTCTCTGGTTTGAATTCTCCCACATCGTCGCCCCAGTATTCAGGATTGTGATGTAATAGCAGTATTGGTAAGAAAATGTCAACCCCGGCAGGGATCCGCAAGCCACCGATATCGTTTTGCCGGAGAGTGTGTCGATTTAAACCCATCAGAGGAGGATACAACCTTATGACCTCATGTAGAACCATTGAAACCTGCAAACGAAATATGTAAGCCAATGCTACTATTTACAATACTTCTTTCGTATGTCCTATATTTACAAAGTGCTTACTAGTCCTTGGAATGTGTGGCATACCAACTTTTAGCAATTTTGTTGTTGTAGTACTTCTAACAAGCATGTTTAGCCCTCCTAATGTGAAGAACAAATGTCAAGCAAAAGTATAAAAAGAGAAGCTTTTTTATTGGGTTCTAGTGATTGTGCCGAATCTCTCAGGTTCTCAGGAGGGTTTTGGTTCTTATATACTTCACTCTACGATATTTCAAGCCTTTCAGAATGTGAAAAGAAGTTGTTACCTCCCCTTCTGTGTTGTATTGATAAGAAAAAGGTAGAACACCAATACTATCTATTCAAAATAGTGGATAGATGTTTTTGAGTATCTCCCTTGAGCGGAGTCTTTAGACAAGACTGCTATCTTGCCAACATTTTTTTTTTTCGACAAAAAAAAAATGTTAGCAAGAGGCAACTATGTCTTTAAAGCTTCCGAAGAAAATGCAAATGAACCCTTTTTTCTTGCATATGTATCATTTGAGAACCCAAATTAAAAAAAAAACTCGTCTCTTGAGGAATTAGGATGAATTGCAACCAAAACAGAATGGGAAAAATCAATAATACAGTATAAACCTAATTTAACTCGATCCATACTATCTGTGGATTGCTTGTGAAACAGAACCAATATTGTACTTTGTCCCCTTTCAACCAATAATACATGAATGATTATGTATCAATAAATTAGGTCCACATAACATTATAAGAGAAAAAATAAATAAAAGGAAACCAGATCGATGTATTTAAATTCACACGTACTTACAATCTTGAGGTGGTTTATGGAGTCAAGCTGAGGGCTTTTCTTCCCACAGATCTGTAGAACCTCTTCTCTTGCCTTCTCTTGCCAGTCTGGATGCATAGAGAAGACGATCATAGTCCATGTAAGCCAGTTAGCAGTGGTCTCTTGGCCAGCAAAGTAGAACAATTTGCATTCTTCTATTACATCTTCAATTGTCAAGTCATTATCAATCTGTTCTTTGCATTGTAAAAGCAAGCCTAGCAGATCACTCCCACATGATTCCCCATTTGACATGGCTTTTTCTTTCTGCTGGATCATTTCCCTTAACATTGCTTTTATCTCATTGTCTATCTGATACCTCCTCCTGTTCTTTTTAGTTGGTAAAAACCTATGTAAAGCATGAAGAATTAAGGCCAAATTGAGATGATCAGAAAATAGCTCTATTTAAATTTTGTAGTTTGACCCAATAACACATTTGTTCCCTATACTTTCAAAACAGTCCCTAAAGTTTTGGACAAAATTGGAACCATTAGAAATTCTTTTAAAGTTAACAATTTAATATCAAAAGTCAATATTTGTAGTAAAATACCCTTATACATATTTTTTTTTTATTATTATTTGACCTCTAGAATAAACAATCTCTTCACCCCTCTTCCCTTCATATGCATTTACTAAATTTGTTCAATCTACGTAAAATTTTTAGGAAAAAATAATATTAAGGGAAATTGTTAACCCCTTAGTTGTTATAAATTAATCCAAAACTAAAGGGATTATGTGTGCATTTCTAAAATGAGATTAAATTCTTTATAGATTACTCGTAAACCAATGGGTTCACAGATTACTCATAAAATTACTGAATCAAATCACATATAGGAAGGTAAATTTTAATTTAATGTTCCAACAAGGTGTCCTTTAGACTCACGAATGCAATGCAAACATTGGATGCACACAATCACCATCTAACCATGTGCATCAATTAAACTTAGATTTTATACAGTCATTTGACTCGAACTACATACATGCTAGTTCATGTGTCACCCCTTCTATTTTAGTTATTTTTAAGCTACAGGTTCATACTAAAGATTCTTCACAACATTGCAAACAATATAAGCAATCAGTTCATTTCATTTGGTTGTCTTCTCTACCATAAATAAACTTTGCTTGAAGTTTGGAAATGGCATTAATTCACCTTAACCCAGGTACGTATATGGCGTGATATGCTTCAAGTGCCAGAACCGCCTGCTCTTTTTGAAGTTTAAAAATCTGTTGTCCTTCCTCATAGCTGCTTCCAAATGCTGCTCGAGAAATGACGTCGGATGAAAGAAATTGGAGTTGAGGCTCAATATCCAGTTCAAATGATCCTTGAGAACCAACCAAGTTCTTCCACTCATTAATCAATTTGCAACAACTGGTTGAAAATGCTGGCAGCATCCCCTGTTTATCACAAGAATCCATATATATAGCATTAGTGCATAAACAGGCATGCACCTCCGGTTAGAATTGTAGTGCTTGTACTTAATTTGTAATTAACTGAGCTAATTAACACACACAGAGGCTTAATACTTCTCCTTGAAGTTGGTTTCATAGTTCAAACAGTTTTTGACAATTGACCATCTCCAATCATGGCTTCAGCTTTTACTTATATTTGAGTAAAATTTTGAAAAACAAATCCATCAATATATATAAAATAATCATTTTTCATGAGAGAGGACTTCTCTTCCACTTTTCTTAATTTCTAGAATTTTCATTTAATTAATTATAAAGTTAGGTATTCTCCGATCAAGAATCAACATTTGACCAATATAACCACCCTCCCATTCAAAATTTAAAAAAAAAAAAGATTTAGTTTCAATTTCATATAAACTTTAATAATTCTTGAACTACACATGTTTTGTGATAGCAAAAGAGAAAAACAAGAAGAGTGAGAATCTACATTTTAGCAAGATAACTTATAAATTTCATGTATCGCACTGAACGCCGCAAGTTTTTATGGGATACAAAACACACCGGTATACATACCTATATTCAAAATCAATTAAATCTTTCAGTTTCTATTGAAATTTAAATTTGAATCTAGATTTTAACAAGTATACATATATATTGGTTGGATTTGATAAGATTAACCTGTAATTTCTCATGGTAAAATGTGAGAGTGATTATCAGCCTGGGTCGCGTTTCAATCCAACTCATACTAATTTTTCCTGTTTTGCATATGCAACCATCATTAGTGAACATCACAAATTAAAATATTTTTACTTGTGTCAGAGATATCTCTATCCCTACTCAAGTCAAGTCCTACCAATGAATTCGATATTGAAAGCTTCGACACAAATTAAATATTTTTAATGGCTATAGTCTATATTTGAATATGTTAAATTTAAAGGTTGTACCCGAAAATTCAATAAATTGTAACTCAATTCCATCGTAAATATAATTTGAACCCAATAATTTCAATTCAAATACATGAAATCATATGTAACAGACTAGAATTTGAATTCAAACAACCGGTCAAAAAACTCTCATATAATCAAACGATGAAATAGAATGTAATAAATTTAAAGAAAAACTTTATTTTTCCCCCTTGTGGTTTGACCCATTTTCACATTACCTCCTTGGGGTTCTAAAATGGCACCTAATCCCCTTATGGTTGTTGGACTAAACTACACTATAAGATTTTTCATTAATTTTAACCATCCGTGTATATCACGCGCAAGTCATGTAATTCGGTATAGAAATGCATGTCAAAAACACAAAACACACCTTCATCTCTCTCTCTCTCTCTCTCTCTCTGCCTTGTGTCCTTGTTCCCGTCAACAGCCATAACCACCACCAGTAACCTGAATCAAATAAGAACATTAATGGCAAATGGTGTTGGCGCCAAACCAACTCAACCCATTTCATGAAAAAGTTCAAGGACTGTCTCAAATCGATCAAACTTACACAAACCAACAAGAATATTACTATACTAATATTACCAACAAGAATCATCAAAAATTTTCCTTCTATCCAAGAAATCAGTCATGTATTCAATCACAGAGTCATCAAATTGGAAACCCATTTGCAGTCCATCTCAAGAAAAGAACCCCGATGTCTCGATTTAATTGGGTTTATGGGTAATGGGTTTAGGGGTTTGGAAGGTTAATTTGTGTTTGGGTTCTTGGGTAATGTTTGGCGATTTGGACTCAATTTTTGGAATTTAAATTTTGGTGATGGATCAATGGTCGCTAGAGAAGAGAAGAGTGGCATTAAAGTCATTTTAGCTTTTGCCGTTAACAAAGTTAAGTAGTGCATTTAGTCCAACAACCGCAAGGGGGTTAAGCGCTATTTTAAAACCTAAGAAGGTGATGTGCAATCGTGTTAACCCACAGGGGAGTAAAATGAAGTTTTCCCTAAATTTAAATAGGGATTCAAAAAATTTGTCTAGAAAAATCTATGTTCGGGTAATTAGGTTTGAATTTAAATTGACATTTGATTCATAGACAAGTCCATTGGCGGTAGAAGAATTTACTTCAATTGGTTCAAGTTAACCATGTCCGGCTCCTCTCGGTTGGGTTGAAATTCCATGAGTGAGTTTCACCGCAACATCCGCCTCAAAACCCGCACATAGAATTTGGCCACTAAATCAGTATAGGTGATGAGGTCGAATCATGGCTATTCGATCCTCATTTTGCATTTAATTTAGGAGAATTATACTTATATTTTTTTAAGTTTGTCACTTAATCATTTATATCTTCTGACATTTAAAATATTATACACAGACTCCCTAAAATTTATACGTACATAACGTATAGACTCTTACCGTATTAGTATACATATTAATAAATTACACTCAAATCCCCTAAAGTTTGTAAACATATAATAATTACACCCTTCAAATTTAAAATGTTATATTTAGACAAAAAATACTCTAATTAAATATTAAATATTAAATATTTTAATTTTATAACCAAAATTTATATTCTATTATATCATATATTGAAATAAAATTAAAAATCAAAAATCAAAATTTTCTATCATTAGAATACAATTATATTATCTATTAGAATAAAACATAAAAAAAAAAAAAAAAAACAAGAGGTCTAAGTCAATCATAATAGAACATGAATTTTACAACCACAATTCATACTCTATTATGTCATTTATTGAAATAAAATCAAAAATAAATATTTAATTTTTTATTAAAAAATCATAATTAATATACAATTATATTATCTATTAGAATAAAACTAAAAAATCAAATAAGGAGTCAAACTGTAATAAACATAATATATTCTAGTTTTAATGGGGATATTAAATTCCAATAGATAGTATAATAGTATACTAATTTTGATTTTTTTTAAAAAATTAAAATTTTAATTTTAATATTATTTCAATAAATATCATAATATAATACAAATTTTGGTTGTAAAAGTTTAAAAGAGTTGATATTCTATCTTTGCTTAGTGTATTTTTTATCTAAATATAATATATTAAACTTTAGGGATTTAAATATTATACATCTACAAATTTCAGGGGGTCTGAATATAATTTACTAACGGATATACTAATGGCAAGGGACTGAGTGTTATGTCTGTATAAATTTTTGGGGATTTATGTGTAATATTTTAAATGTCATGGAATCTGATTTATTAAGTAACAAACCTCAGAGTGTATCCGTTAGTAATTCGCCCTTTAATTTAAGATGCAATTCACACATGAATTTCAGCCCGATAATTGATGTTAATAGCATTAATATTAAACATAAGACGTTGTTGGGGGGAGTTTTTACCATATTTCTGCACCATTTGATGAAAGAAGGGGTTAACACGAGGTGCAATCTGGTGGTTTAAACTCAT
This sequence comes from Ilex paraguariensis, assembly GCA_963454935.2. Lineage (NCBI taxonomy): Eukaryota > Viridiplantae > Streptophyta > Magnoliopsida > Aquifoliales > Aquifoliaceae > Ilex > Ilex paraguariensis. The sequence continues at coordinate 15,791 of CAUOFW020003816.1, forward strand.
GGGCTTGGACCATGCTTCTTTGATCAACCTCTGACTCTCTCTCATGCTGCCATTAAAGAGCTTGTAAGAAGTGCCCCTGATTCCTTTCTTCTTTAAAAACTTTTCGAGACTTTTGGGTCTCCACCAGATGGTATAAAAAACTCTCAGAACAATACAAAGAGTTAGTAAAACAGAAGACAGAGACAGTGTTCTCAAGGTGAAAATATCCATCTTGTTTCAGAGGAAACTATACTTTTAGCTTTAAAGGATATAAAACTCAGATGTAATGAATTTATAGTGAACTTTCAGAGGGCAACAAAATCTAAAGCCAAGAAATGTTTGGCTACTGGGCCCATTCAATATTTGACCTTTGGGAATAGGGGAATTTTTTTTTCAGAGAGAATTGCAATTATGCAAATTTTCTAATATTTAAAATATTACACATAGACTCTTTGGAGTTTATATGCGCGTAATACTTAGATTCTTGCTATTAGTACATATATTAGTAAATTACACTCAAATTTCTTGAAATTTGTAAACGTATAATATTTAGATCCCTTAAGTTTAAAATATTATAATTAGACCAAAAATACTATAATTAAAGATAGAATATCAAATATTTTAAATTTTACAATAAAAATTCATGCTCTATTATGACATTTATTAAAATAAAAATCTAATTCTTTTCTTAAAAAATCATAATTAGTATATAATTATAATATCTATTGGATATCTGATTGATTAGTATACTATCAAACCTCAAGAAGGAGTTTGTGTGTAATTTTCAAATATCAAAATGTGTTGGTTAATTAAGTGACAAACCTTAAAAAAATCTAAGCGTAATTATCCCTCTTTTTTATTAGGCTGCACAGAGTATAGCTTGTTATTTGTTATATAACTTGTTATTTGGAGAAGTGTTTTGATAGTGGGTTCATGTATCATTGTATTTCTTTCTTGGTGATCACGAAGTCATAAAAAGATAGGGCCACCGTTTCCTCCTACAGGTTGTGCACTAGCCGAATGAGTCAAAATAGGCACAATGCTGTCTTTACTTGATAACCAATACATTTTCTAATGCCTTGCTCCCCAAGCGTATTAGACTGCTTGCCCTACCGACCAAAATGGGTTACGACTTACTCATCCACCACAAAAAGAGTAATGTCAAACCAAAAAACAAAGTCAAATGGAATGATTAACTTGGAATTGTGTAAAATTTTGAGAAAATAAAATTTTAAGATTGACCTAATTTAGACTTGGTGTTCATTAAATGTTGATCTGAAAATTTTGTTTAATGAACACTGTCACGTTAACGTCACAATATTTGATTCCTAAATAAAGTGTCATGTGTTTAATATTTTTAACATTTTTTTGGTTATATATCAATTGATCACAATTACAATCAATGATCATCTAATGCAACATGTATGCTATTAGCAACCGACAGTATCACTCAAATAGTAGGAAGTTATCGTGTTTGATACTTCCAAGTGTTAAGTTTGAATCTAACAACAATTTTTTTGGTTAACTTAACTTGATATTTGTAATGTACGAGTAATTGAATGTATTTTGAGTTTACAGAGTAGCTGCATATTTATTGACAAAATGTCGTGTTTTTTTCGAATAATATTTGATGTATTTCTTTTTTGGTGGTCATGAATTCATAGCAAGATTAGGGCCACCACTACCTCCTACCCCTTTGTACACTATCTAATAAGAGCATATCCAACTCACTCTCTATTTTCCATTTCACCCAATTGTGGAGAGTCATTTAACCTCTCTAAATTCTCTCTATTTCTCTGTATATATGTTGTATTCCTTTTAAATTATTGGAAGTTAGTGAAAGTTGGATGAAGTAGTTAGTTAAAATAAAAAGTGTGGTTAGAATGAATTTGTAAAAGTAGATAGCCAAAGTAAATAATGTAATATTTAAATATATTTTGTTTAACTATTTTAAAAAGTTGGGTTAGAGATGATATAAGTCAAATTAGGGCTCAATGCTATCTTTAGTTGAGATACCAAATCATTTTCTAATGTCGGGCTCCCCAAGCGCATTAGACATTCTTGTGTGCAAAATGGATAACCAATCTAATACGAAATGAGTAATGTCACAACTGGCAAAAAAAATTGTATCAATTTAAGTGATTAACTGAAGTGGTGTTTATTTAACGAAATTAGCCAAGCAATACTTCGATTTGACAATTGATTTTTAGACTCAAAATTTGAACCTACATGCAAAATTATTGACAAAAATGAAATTGTGAAACTTATTTTGAATTGTTATTTTGCGTTCAGTTAAATGGTAGTTTGAAAATTTAGTTCTAAAACAACCCATAACTCTACCTTATAGTCCATTCTCTGGCCTTTGCCCACGTTATAGGCATCCCTTAAATTGTTGGATTTTGTCCCCACCTTTCAAGCAAATAAGTAGTCGGACAAATTAAACCCAAAAAAAAAAAAAAAAAGGAGAAAGAAAGAGAGAGAAAGAGAGGTCCTCTATTGTTAAAGGAGGTATAACCATTGGAGTTAAAATGAACTTTGTAGAGTCAAGTTTAAGATAGAATCACCACCACCTTATTTTCTTATATTGTGTAGAAGATGTCGACCTGTATCTATACATGTATGTCATGTCATATATGATAGGTTCATACATAATAGTATATATACAAGGCTGGCCCAATAGGCAGTCAAGTTAAATAATGTTTGCATAGGACTTTAAAAAAGGCGGGTCCCAATTAACAATTAATATTTGGGATGACCCAAATAAATTTTACATTGCGAAGGTCCAATCAAATAGATATTCTAGAAAGGGCCCAAATTAAGACCAAAAAAGCTCAACTCTCTCTCTCGCCGCAAAATAAATGGCATACTCCTTTTAAGAAATTTTTTCAACGATCACCATCACTCAAATAGAAAAACTATCACAGATTCCACACAAATACGATCCCTCGCTCTCTCTCTCTCTCTCTCCCCTAAAAACACCCTATGCCTACCCTCATCCCTCATCCCTCATCCCCCCTCCCCCTCTCCCACGCTCTCTCCATACATCCCACACAAATAAAACAAAAATTCTTAACGTACACATACATAGATCTATTTTCTTGCCATCCGCTGTCGTTGGGTCAAAAAGGTATTAACTTTTTTAACTAAGAGTTTTATTAATTTTTATTTTATTAATGCTTTTATTCTAATTCAGCTTATTATCTAATGCGAAGATTAGAATTGCTAGAAGGTATGAGAGTCAAACAAAGAGTTGTATAAAATCTCATTTATGAGGTACTACTGTTCTATTGTTAGTGTACTTCGTAATAAAGTAGATTGTTACATTTATTCTATAAATTTGTTTAGATTTGACTATATCAACTAAAAGATATGATTTCGGGTGTAAAATCGTTAAAAAAAGAAGAGTGAGAAGAAGAAAATAATAGAAAATCAAATAAATTAATTCAATCTCAAAAATGAGCCCTTGATAAATTTGTTAATAAGAAAAATATGACAATCTCAAGCGAGAATTTAGTAATTGATCAACCAATCCCTTTACAGAATGTGAAAAATATTGAAATAGTTATAGAAAAATATTACACCAAGCATCAAATAAATTAGAAAAAAAAAAGTGAAATAAATAAAGAAATACAAACCTTAGCCAAAAAATGGATTCTAATTTTTATAAATATCTATTATTCGAGATGATGTAATGAAATTGATACAAAATTAAGATATTTATTAGTAGAAAGAGTTCCAATTACAGATAATAGTTTACCTTTCTAGAAAGATGAAAATAATAGGCATTTTTCAATAATTTATTATATTCAAAAATTACTAAATGGAGAAAAATATGATAAAAAAAATGGTTAGTGTATTCGAAAATTTGATACAAGTCATCTAACCAATAAAGGTACTAAAAATTGGAAAAATCTTAGTACCAAGCTTAAATCTCACGATAGATAGACAAAAATGTTCAAGATCAAATTAACAAAGAAAAATAATATTAGAAAAATGCATTGTTTAGAATTATCGTTGTTGTGAATAATCTTGCTAAAAATAACCTAACATTTCATGAAACTAAAGAAATGATCTATCAAGAAAATAATAAAAAAAAATTATTTTATATAATTATAGAATTTGATCCAATAATACAAGAACATATTCAACTTGGTGAAACTCACAATCATTATCTTGGTTATAATATACAAAATAAATTAATACAGATCTTAGCACTTGAAATTGTACTCCTCATGTAAGTCATAAAGAACAAACAATTTTTATATTACGATGTGTGGATATTTTAACAATTCCAATAAAAACAGAGGAAATAGATGATATCTTAGTAAAAGGTGTTTTGATTAACTTAGAAATGTTAATTGATGGAAAAACATGGAATCTAATAAATAAAGTGTATGCCAGTGTAAGGCACGAACTAGGTGGACTAGGCTAGTCAGTGTCTTTCGTAAATATTAGAAACTCGTATCTTCTCCACATGTCTCACCCCTGTGCACGTGAGAGTCTCAATGTCTCACTTTTACTCAAAGGCTAGATAAAACTAGCACGTGTATAAACTCAAGTACTTTTAAAAATTTAATCGATATGGGATTGAATTTTCACATAAAAAACATTCTTTTGTTTAAAATAGTCTAACAATCCCTCACTTATTTTAATAAAGATGCACTACATAAGTAACCAGACAATAGATACAATGTCATGCATTGTAAAAGTGGAAATGTCTTTAAACCTTTACTTAGTGTTTCAATGTTTCCGTACTAGAGTCAAAGTGAACTTAGTCTTTAAACGATTACTACTTGAGGGTACTTGAACCATATCACACACGTGATATGCAAGGCGTCCTAACCAAGCTTCAAAAACTAGCATATTTTTGGCTTTGTGCTTTATCCCAATTTCTTGAGCGATGTGAAAAATTAGCTCCAATTCTCATAGGAAGCGGCCATCTTCCACACTCATATAGGTGAATCTATTAAAGATGTTCTCATAACTAAGACATCCTACTCAAAAAGGGCAATAGAACTCATTAAGAGATATTGATCCTCCATATTTTTGTTACGAGATCACGTACTTTACGCCATAGGGATGGACAATGAAAATAAAACTTCAACACGGATATAAATTTCATTGATATGTATTTCACAAACCAAGTCACTCTATAATTCGTTTGTCTCATTAACCTAGTTCTTAGGATCTCCAGTCCCTAGGCTAGGTATCCTTATATTCAACTTAATCGAATTTGGACTTGATTCTAATCCCCTTTGATGTATTTCAGATCTTTTCTTTAGCTAAAACTTTTGTTAACGGATCAACAAGATTGTCAGTCGATCTCACATAATCAAAATTGAACGCACCATTATTTAGGTATGATTTCACAGTACTATGCCTTCTTTTCACATATTTGGATTTTCAATTATAGTACTTATTACGTACTCCACCTATTGCGGCATTGTTGTCAAAATAATTTAATATCAGTGGCACTGGTTTAACCCACAAAAGTATATCAAATAATAAAACACAAAGTCAACTAGCTTCCTCACTAGCTAAAGCTAGCGCAATCAACTCAACTTTCATTGTTGACTTGGCAATAATTTGCTACTTCTTTGATTTTCAACTTATGCCTCCACCACCTAAAATAAAAATATAAACTATAGTGGACATAGAATCACCCGATAGGGTGTTCCAATCTGCATCATATTAACCTTCAAGGATAGCAGGATAATTTTTATAGAATAAACCAATAAGTGCAGTTCTTTTGAGATATATCATAAGATGATATATAACATTCCAATGATCCATACTAGGTCTATTAGTGAATCTACCAAGTACACCCACCACCTAGGCAATATCAGGTCTAGTACAATCAGTGACATATCTAAGACTATCAATTATGTTTGCATACTCTATTTGATTAAATACATCATTATCTTTTTCAATTAGAAATAAATGAATGCATGAATCAAAAGGTGTGCAAGCAGGTTTACAATAAAAAAAGTTATATTTTTTCAAAACTTTTTCCATGTAATGAGATTGATTAAGCATAATTCCATCAACACTCTTTGTGATTTTTATGTTAAAAATCACATTTGCTTGATCCAATTATTTTATGTCAAAAATTTTGTTTAATAAAGCCTTGGTAATCTCAATCACAGATAAGTTAGCACAAATATCAAATGTTAATCAACATATAAACAAAAATAATATGTTCACCATTTTCAGATTTAAGTAAATGCACTTGTCACTCTTATTAGCCTTAAACCCATTAGGAAAAATACATTAATCAAATTTTTCATGTCATTGCTTGTACGTTTGTTTAAGGTCATATAAAAGATTTAATTAATTTAAAAACTTTATTCTCATGACCTTGTTGAATAAACCCTTCTGGTTGATCCATATAAATTTCTTCCTCTAGATCATCATTCAAAAAAGAATTTGTATTAACTATGTTTAATGCATAAATTCATGATGTGGGTATATGTATTGATGTATATTGGACCTCGGATGAGTCATGTGATTAAATGTTGTTATATGAATATGGATAAATGGCCCCGGTGTGATTAATGTTGTATATTAGACCTCGGATGGGTTGTGTAATTGTATAATGCACAAGTTGTGTTTTGGGTAAAACTCTCCATACAAAGGAGACTCTGCCTGAAGTTTTGTTAAATTATGGACCTCGATAAATGGGGCATAATGGTGTGATATCGAGTTACTTAGTATCCACGGGTATTCCGCTGGTTGATGGGTAATCAACGGACCCCCTGATTTTAAGGCGTCACATATTTAGTTGATGTGGAATTGAGTTCCCACATAAAAATACTCCTTTGTTTAAAATACTTTAACATAAAGAGCATTCAGCTTGATATTAATTATACAAAAGGAAAATGATATGATAATGGATCTAACAAAAGGAGAAACATCAAGGTGTACAAAGAAGACTATCAGATATTAAACCCAGAGCATTCTACACACTGTGTGGTTATCATAATATTAACTCAGTACTTTACAATATGACTAATTTTTGTCATAGAGCTATTTTTTTTTGGAGTTATGAACATATATATTTTTTATTCTATTCTTCAAAAAAGCAATGAATTTTTTTACAAGAACATGTATCTTATTTTACTATCAAGTCACTATCACAAACACACCGGAAAATCGAATTGAAACTGTTAAGGTAATAATATTTCATACTCTGCAAATAAGAAATATTTTACTTCAATTAACAAAGCTAATTGAAGATCCCAAAACAAGTAGTGAAGCTAAATGCTTAGCAACTTATGAGCTTGAAAATTTTGAATTCTTATTAGATATGACTATTTGTTATTATATATTATTTGTTATTAACTCTGTCAGTAAAAATTAATAGCATGCATATTGATGTTGTCATAAATCAATTACAAAATCTTATTTCATTTTTAAAAAATATATAGAGAAAATGGATTTACATCTTCTTTGATTACGTCCAAAGAAATTACAATGGAAATGAAACTAGAACCTATATTCTATGAAGAATGTATCATTCATAAAAGAAAAAATAATAATAATGATTTGATGAGAATAATAATGAGGAAACAACATAGTCACCTAAAGAATGTTTTAGAATTAACTATTTTGCATATATAGTAGATCAAGTTATTTTTTCAATTGAAAACAGAATTAAATGAAAATAATTTAATGTAAACGGAACAATTTAAATTAAATGAAAATAATTTTGGCATCTGATTTTGTTTAAAAAAAATTAAAATCAATAGATGATGAGAGTTTGCAAAAATATTGTCTTAACCTTAAGAACTTCATAAAACATGATTAATTTTTTATTATCGATGGATTCAATTTATTTTTAAAATTAAAAGTTTTAAGAGAAGTTTTACAAACATATTGAAACATTTCAATCGAGACACTAAGTTATATAAAAAAAACTAAATTACTTTTCAAATGTATACTTTGATTCTAGAATATTATTGACAATACCAATAAGAAAGAAGTTTCTTCAAAATTAAAACTTATAAAAATACTTGTACTTCTCTCACAAACACTTGTACTTCTCCATCCTCCACAGGTGTGTAGGAGGTAAAAACACTTCTATTGCCACAGATATGTTTGCTAACTCCAGAGTCTATCAACCAATCTTTTGTAGTAGCAACCACGTTAAACTCGGATACGACTGTAATAATAACATCATCCGCGTCAACCAAATTGACAGTCGGCTTGGTAGGTTTGTCGTTCCGCTTTCAGTGTTGGCATTCTTGAGCATAATGTCTTATTTTTTCATAAACAAGACAATTACCTTTCTTCTTAAAACTAGAACCTTGAGCCTTATGAAGATTTTTTCCATTGTGATTCTTTTTCTTATGCTTATATTGAGGCTTATTCGTAGTCTCCACAACATTGGCCTTAGAGACACTTACCTTGGTCTTTTTAATTTTATCCTTCAAATGATTTTTCTCCTCAATCCTAATATGGATAATCACATCTTCCAAGGACATATCCTTTCTTTTATGTTTAAGATTGTTCTTGTAAACTTTCCAAGAATCAGGTAATTTTTCAATCAAAGCACCGGCTACGAATGACTCGGGCAAAATAATTTTATCATTCCTCAACTCATTAATAATCAAATGATACTCATGAATTTTTAGAAGACACATCCTTCTCCTCAACCATCTTATAGTCTAAGAAATTTTCTATTGCATATTTTTTAATCTCCGCTTCTTCGATAATATATCTTTTTTATCAAACTATCCCAAATCTTCCTGGCATGCTTATAATGATAATAAACATAAAATAATTCATTTGATAAAGCATTCAAGATAATATTCCGACAAACCTTATCATCATTTTTTCAATTTTCTTTTTTCTTTTAAAATTTTTTTTGTATCTTCTTCGGGTTTTAAATCAGTCAAAACAAATGTAACACTTGCTATATCAAATAACATCATAATTCTCTGTTGTCAACGCTTAAAATTAGATATATTAAAAGACTCAATTTTTGTCACATCGAGAATGGTCTTATTTATAATTGTAGCATCTATATTACTTCTATTCTTAAGATTGTTGTAAAAAAAAAATTTGAAGTCTAGAATGCTACAAATTGAAATTAAACAAGATAAAAAAACTTATCGATAGAGGCATGTAGTCACTGTCCTTAAGAATAGATTTTCGCCCCTCTGAGTATGTAACCCGGTGCAACAGGTTATGACGTCCTATCCTTCAAGATTCAACTATCATTTCTCCACAAGCGTGCACTCACAAATATAGTGGTGTCACAAATAACTCTTGATCGTTTTTAAATGAATACCAAGATTTCAAGTAGTAGTATATTTAAAAGTATATCAAAATTAGATTCTAGCAATTTGATAAACAACTCAATGAAACTCACTGTGTATGAAAACCCTCTACGTAGGAAAATCCACTAGATAACAAAATGAATGTGTCAAAGTTTTGAGAAAATGATGCTCTTAACAGCTGGCTTCTCTCTATTTTCTTACTTTTCTCACTTTGCTTTGGTTTTTTTTTATCCTTTTCGTACACATGCCATATATATGCCTGAATAGTAGGCTTTAATTAGTGTTAGAAAAGTTGCAGAGGGATGCAATGGTTTGCATCCAACGGTTAATTGTAAAATTCAATAGTTAATAACCAACGATCAAATCCTTTGAAAATTTATTTCCCATGTAATATAATAAATTAATACAATATAAATAATAAAGCAAATGATCATAATGTGTATTGTTCAGGTCATCCAATAAATCTAAAAATAATTTTACATAATTTTTTTTGTAACTTATATTTCTACACACACACACACACATATATAGATGTTAGAAATAAATAAAATAAATATATATTATATTTTGAAATATACATTAAATACAACAGAAAGCATGGCTATTAAAACATTAGGTTTTCACTATCACACTCTTAAATTTGATTTTCTGTGTAATATACCAAAATTAACATGTGATATAAAAGTGGCTTCATGAAAGATGGAATCACCATTTTCAATATCATGCCAACAGGTGGTGTAGTTTCTTAGAATAGTTTGATTAATTGCTGGCCATGTCCTTCTCAGGCAGGATGATGAGGCTTCTGTTGTTTGGGCGAGGAAAAGACAAGTTCACGACCAAATAATTTTACATGTCTCTTAATAAATTCAAGTGGATGGGAGTATACTTTGGATCGAAATTATGGGGAGTACTTGTTGATCATTTTTTTTAACTTGTTTCTTTGTTACTACTATCAAATGCATTTGGTGGAGGTTAGGAATTCTTTTGTTAATTTGATAAAAGTCATGACGTGCAATTAGGAGATAGACAGGTTGTTGTTCCTATTTACTTTAAATCTTAGATTTCAGCTTTGCTCATTTTTGGTACAGAGGCATATATATGCGCCGATAAATTGTTATAGTATTCTATTTTTTTTATTGTATTATTTTGATCCTTGAAGTATTGAATATATTTATACGTGATTCTTCAAGCGGATAACGTTCAGATCACTAACGATTTTTGATTATAAACTTGTCACATGTTACTTAAATATAAACAAAAAATTAATTTGGATATCTTTTAACTAAATTTTTACCCAAATTTTGATCAAAGAGCTACCAAAATTACGTAATTTTTTTTGGTTAAAAGCTGCCAAATTTTGATTAAGAAATACCAAAATTACACATAGATATACGTAGATCTCCCTTGAATTGCGAAAGAGTTAAAGTTTAAATTAATTGTAACAACTTCACTTTAAATGGTAAGACATAGGCACGAAATCCGTATAAAATATATTAGAATCAGATCAAATATAAAAATCCTATTTACCTCCTCTAGAACATATTGAAGTGGAATGATCATGAAATTTTACAAACATTAGCAGCACAATAGTTCTTATGTGTTCAAATCTCTCTCTCTCTCTCTACCAATTTGAATGAACCTTGGAAATAAAAAATTACCTAATTAAAAAATTGGTGATTAACACAACCAGATTTCTCTTTTACAATGGACGATGAGATATGAAAATGTAACAGTAGATTAGATTGTATTTTTTGGAAATATTTATATTGTCAATGTTTTTCTTTTAAATGATTTTTTTTTGGTCGGATCTTTTAAATTGTTTGATAATTGCATATTAACAAAAATGAAAATGAAAATTTTTTATTGTTAGCTTATTTTTATTAGTAATATAGATGTAAAGATAGAAAAGACACATTTTTACTATTTTATCTAACTTCATATTTTAGTCGAGGCCAAGAAGCCCAATTTCAAACACCACCTCTAAAAATGCTATTCTTTTAAATTGTTTGATAAGTGCATATCAAAGATTTTACCATTTTAAAAAATGTTTTATTTCGGTTTGGAGTATTAAATTATGTCATGATTCGTTAACATGACATGAATACGACACAAAATTAGATAGTTTAGATATTCTTTGAAGTTACTTGTTTCAAATTAGGTATAAGTGAAGTTCAATGATACTCTTTATCTTGTGAAAATTTGTCTTTTTGAGGTCAAAGGTTCAAGCTTTTCTTCCCCTTCCCATCTCCAAAAAAAAAAAGGGTTAATTGCAAGTTGCACCCCAAAAAATAGTGAGAATCTCAATTTACACCCCCAAAGATAAAAATTTTTAATTTACTCCCTTAAAGATAAAAATTTGTATCAATGTGCACCCCCAAAAATAAAAATCTCAATTTGCACCCTCAAAGATAGAAATTTGTATCAATGTGCACCAAAAATTAAATTGATAAATTATACCTAGATCCCCTCATGCTTGTCACTTAATCATTTGAACCCTTTCACATTTACAATATTACTCGTATATCTCATGACGTTTGTGCACGTGTAACATGTAATTCCTTTTCATTGATATCTGTTAATATAACTGTTAAAAAATATAATTTTATCCTAATAAAAAATTATAATTTCATATTACCCTTTATTTTGTGGGTTCGATATACTTTAAAGTTCAAAATCAAGTTTGCCATTGAACAATATAATTTTTTATTAGAATAAAATTATATTTTTTAACGGTTATATTAACAGATATCAATGAAATGAGGTTACGTGTTACACGAGTACAAACGTTATGAGATGTAGGAGTAATATTCTAAATGTGAAGGGATCCAAATAATTAAGTGACAAACATAAGGGAATCTAGGTATAATTCATCAATTTAGTTTTAGGTCCACATTGATACAAATTTTTATTTTTGAGGGTGCAAATTGAGATTTTTATCTTTAGGGGTGCACATTTATACAAATTTCTATCTTTGAGGGTGTAAATTAAAATTTTTGATCTTTGAAAGTATAAATTAAAATTTTAACTATCTTTCAAGGTACAACTTGTAATTAACCCAAAAAAAAAAAAGGTATAAGTGAAGTCAATCAAAAAAATAAACGATATAATTCGTTTATATATGATTTAAATATGACACGATTTGTTAGATACAAATTAATAAATAATTAAATATTTTTTAATATAAACTCGTTTCACCTTATATAATTGACGGCCGTGATTTCAGTCAGCCAAAAAAAATTGGTATTGAGAGTAGATGACGCCAATATTATACTGAGCGGTGTCCATTTTTCTGGACTAGTGTGGGCGATGGATGAAGTCCATTTTAATAAAACGCTTAATCGTGCGTGACACGTGACATTGCTTCCTTTCCTTTATAACCGCCTCGATTCCACGCCCGCACATTATTTAGGTTTGCGCTTCCTACCTTCTTCGTCGTATATTGTCCTTTCACGTATGTAAAAAACCTAATTCCTTTTAAGAAATACAGCACTCTTATCTCTCGTTTCCCCTCCACCCTATATATTTATATTTATATTTATCTTCTAGTGATGGTTTTTTGAGCTTGAGTTGATTCAACCATGTCAATTCGATTCAAATTCAGAAGCTCCGTGAACTTTGACTTGATCGACATCGAAGGTCGACCCTCAATCTCAGTCCGTGACCTGAAGTCCAAGATCGTTCGCCAGAAGAACCTCAACATATCTCAAGACTTGGATCTCGTCTTCTCCGATGCCCTCACCGGTCAAGGTCAAAGTCTCTCTCAACATGCAATCGTTTTTTAATTAGCGTATCTTTTTGGATACAGATTATTGTTTATGTGGTACTAAGGTGAATGGTTTTTAATAATTCATCTTGTTTCGTTACTGGCTTTGTGATATGCTTGTTTGTTATTGATTGAATTTAGAGTACGATGACAAGAATTTTCTAATTCCGAGTGGCTCAAGCATAATTATTAAGAGAGTTCCAGCTGGGACGGTGCCTTCAGCTTTGTAAGTTATCTCGCATTTAATATATTATTATTTGTTGGAATAGATTTTTCTTGTATGGAATGTGCCTTTAGCTTTGGAAGTTATCTTGCAATTAACTTAATTGGTAGATTTATTTTTTCAAAAGAAATGCTATAGAAGGAATTACACTGGTAGCATTGTTTTGTGAGTTAGAGAACTCAGAATTTATGAAATAAGGGAAATGTGATGAGATTAAGACCTTTACAATATAAAAAATGCATGATCAGTTGATGCAGTGTATGCATGTAGTTAAATATCATGATCAGTGCAAGGCCATGGGTGTTCCTAGCGGTACGCAACATGATTCTCGGTTCGGAATTTTCCTGCAAGAAGACTACGCTGAAGGATTGTACAATGATAGCATTGCTTTATGAATTTGAGAGCTAAGAATTCTTGAAAGAATGGAAGTACAATGGGATTGATAATAAACCCCAAAAAATGTCACGGACGCAGAAAAAAAGTGAAGAATTTGACTGCATGAATAGCTGATGTGATTTCTAAATATGGTTGATAAAGCACGACCAACATGCGTGCATGGGTACGTAGTGTGATTCCATTACTCTCGGAATAGATATCTTAAAGAATAATTGCCATATTTACACGCATGTGGATAAAAATCACAGGCTGTGGCATTTGTCCAGTGTGTTAGTTATGTCTCTTCCGGATTATTGTAAAGGAATCTAGGTTTAGGAATCTATAATAAATCCTTGGATTTTTCATTAGACCCATCATAGTCATGGACTTATGAGGACTGTATGAGTTCTGAAGTTATAAGAGTTTAGAGGATATTGGAATGAGCAGTTTCAAAATTTGATCCCCATGACTTGGCTTTGATTGTCGTTTGTCTCTTCTACCCTTCTTGTTTTGGATAGGGAAAGCGGACATATCACTTTCATTAATTAGTGTAGGTGGGTTTTAATCAAACCGTATGATATGTCCACTCTCTCTCTCTCTCTCTCTCTCTCTCTCTGAGTGTGTGTGTGTGTCTGCGTCTGCGTGTGATATGGACGTTGTTCTAGATTGCCCTATATCAGGGTTTAATTCCATAACTTCTTGAAAGAATAACTGCCATATTTACACGCGTGTGCACAAAAAACCGTAGGCTGTGTCATTTGTCCTATGTGCTAGTTATTTTTCGTCTGGATTATTTTAAACTAACGTTCGAAATGTTCCGTTTTTTAAGAAAACCCAAACGAATCAGTGATGTAATCGAAATTTTAATATTACGAGGTATTCCATAATGTTTCGAGATGTATTATAATATTTTAATGCATTTGTACAATTATTTCAAAATATTTTAAGGTATTTCAAGATATTTTGATATATTTCAATCAATGTTTTAGAAAAATAATTCTTAAATTTTTTATTTTTTTCATTATACTTCTGAAATATGTTGAAATATTTTCGAAACATGTTGAAATGCTTCCGTTTTCTAGGTGACCGAAACAATCCACTGAAACGAAATTTTGATCCTAGTTTAGACCTTGTTTAGACCTATGATAGTCATGGACTTATGAGGACTTCATGAGTTCCTTAGGTTATAAGAGGTAGGACGATATCAGAATGAGCGGTTACAAAATATGATCCACGTGAGTTGGCATTGATTCTTGTCTCTCTCTTCTATCCTTCTTGTTTTGGATAGGGATAGCAGACGACCTAATCTTTCTCTCTCTCTTTGTGTTTGTGCATCTGATATGCATTTTAGTCTAGATATAACCCTATATGGGGGCTTAAATCCATAAATTTTGGAATAGATATCTTGAAGAATAACTGCCATACTTACGTGTGCATAAGAATCACAGGTGGTGGCATTTGTCCAGTGTGCTAGTTATTTCTTGTCTGCATTATTTTAAAGTAATCTAGGTTTAGGGATCTATCATAAAAGGGAAACATGGCTAATTGGAAAAATATTGACAACCAAATAGTAGTTGTTGCCTAAAGAGCAAGGTTTTTGACTTTGAGGCTTGAGAGACCTTGGAAGGAGGGAGAGATTCCCCAACACATGCGGCTAGGGCTTGATGAGAAAAATGTAAAAAATTTTACTATTCAATTTGAGCTATTTTCGAAAGACTCTTAGACCCATGATAGAGTACTACAACAACTATGATAATAATGGTAGTAGTTCTAAGATGATGATAATAATAATAGTTTCGTAATTTAAATGCCTTAAACAACAAAATGGCTCAAAAAAGGGGTGTTTGGTACTTGCTTGATGATCTAAAGCACAATGGAACCAAAGCTCAAAAATTGTGAACACCTTAAAATAAAATTCCTAACTAATTTGTAGGATATGTATCTAAGTTGCTTTGAATTTGTGTTATCGGGAGTACCAAGAGGCGGGCTTAAGTTGGTTGATCCCTGCAACATGTATTTCTTTGTTTAATGAGCGTGTTAAAAGGGTTTGGGGATTTGACAAAGGGGTTACTCTTTGGAATTGTGCTATCATTGCTACTATGTGGGTTTTTTGGAAGGAGTGAATTATAAGAATTTTTGAAGTCGGAATGAGAGTGTGGAAGGATTGTTGGAGCATATTCATTTTTTGGCATCGTTTTGGACTTCGATTACAAAGGATTACAAAGGCTTTTAAATGAAATCTGATTTTTGCTATAGTAGTGGGATGGAGAGCATCATGTGATTTATAGGCTTCTTAAAGTTTGTTGCTTTTCAATTTGTGTTCCCTTGATTATGATTGGATTTTTTATCCAATCTTTCTTGATGTACTACCTTTTTCTATTTTAATACAAGAGTTTATGTTTTCTATCAAAAATATATATATATATATATACATATATCTATGGTGCTAACTGAGCCAAGCTGGGGCATACATAGGGTTGGCTCATCTTGACAGAACGTTCTAGATCTTGGCTTGTCTGGAATTCAAATGAACCTGAAAAACACCGTTTACTTGACCGAGCCTTGTTTGGTATGTAAATGGACCTGAACAAACGTTTTTCTTTAGCCGAGTCTAACTAGCCATAAACAATTTCTCATTTGCAGATGGAGTATCCGAGTATGCCTACATTTATATAGTTACTCTGTAGAATGGGTAGTATTCCCAGAAGGTATTATGAAGTTTTTAGTTCATACATGAAGAAGAGAATCTGCTATTATTATATTTGGTTATTGGATAATGAGTTATAGTTGATTGACAATTAATACTGATTGAATTCTTTGAGATTGTATTTTCAGTTTCCTTCTATATCTTGTTTTGTATTTTATTTGCAGTTTAAACTTTAAACCTTAAAACTTCCTAAGGAACTATTTGATTGCAAATGATTATCTGTTACAATTGTTATCATGGCTTCTGCCACTAGGAGGCGTTGTATCTGGGGCATGAGGTGGTCTTTATTGTTGACTAGCTTTCTACTTTATCAATTTTTCTTTTCTCTCATGTGGTGTGACTTTGTGCAGAGCTCCCATTGATACAGTTGAGAATTTTGGGATGAACGACTCCAATCTTTTTAACCCAATGGTAGGTCCAAGATCTCTCCTCTCTCTCTCTCTCTCTCACACACACACACACACACACACACACAAGTGGAGTGCCATTGAAAATTTTGGTATGACACCACTGGTAGCAGAAGCCCTCAGCATTTGTGAATCACTGTATCCCATGACCTTGTTTGTTTTTGGTTGGAGCACTGATTTTCTTATTCTTTTTTTTTTGTTGTCTTCTTTTAAGAAGCACCATAGGTAATGTCCCAAAAGTTGTTTCAATGTCTTTGGAGTCTGGACTTTTAGGGGAAATTTTTACTGCAGAGCTAATTACAGCCACTTGGACTGACCTTTCTAGTGCTGTCCCCTTTAGAAATCCATACTTTTCTATTTAATCAGAGGAGAGCCCCTGAAGTGACTAGATGGGGTTATTGTTTAACATTTATCAAATTACGCACTATCTTGTAAACTGAAAAATATCTGCTTCTTTGGTTGACATCTGTTTGTAATTACTTGCATCCTCCATTTTCAGAGTGGACAAATGGACGATTTTGAGGACTTGGGGTTGATTTGTGTCCTGTTCCTGAGGCAGCCTTACCTGATTCTGATTTGGAGTTTGATAGGATCTGCATGAGCAATGAGATGGCAAAAATTGCAGTAGCAAGGTACAACTGCACTTACCTTATATCTCTGGGTTCAGATTTGGCTTGCATTTATAACACATGGCATAACCAACTTACCTGCTATATGTATATTTGTGTATGGAAATACATGTTTCTATTTGTACATACTAGCGGAAGACACTCTGCAACACAACAAGTTGAACATTAATCGTGCATTATTTATATTTTAAATAGCAAATTATTTTCATTTTCTTTTCTTTAATTACGTAATTTAAAATTAAAATGAATAGAGGGAAAATAAGAGGTAGGATGAGAGAGATAGGTGTAAATTAGTGGGGTTGTTTGACTTTCGGGAGTGTATTGGTTGAGTTATCTGATATTAAGAGCAGTGTAAAGATGTTTTTGAGTGGAAAAAATTTAGGGATGAATTTTGTACAATTAGATCAAAGGAGATGAAAATTGGATCAATCTTGACTGTTATTAAGCTTTTTTGAGCTGAAAACTCAACTTCTTAGTGGTAATATTAGATTAGATATTTATAGATACTAGCAATACATGACGTGCATTGCACATGAGTAAATAATTTAGGGATTGATACAATGAGGATCGAACTGACAAAACATGAATACTCTATGGACTAAAATTAACATTAATCCTAAAATTTAATATACTACTCTATAATATATTTTTTAAAAGAATATTAAAATTCTAAAATTTAAGTTTTACTTAAAAGATACTATAATCTATTTTTATATTTTTTTTACTTGAATTTTTGTATAAACTCTTAATAAATATGAAAAGTATACTGTTATTGAAGATTTATGTTGATTTAACATAAATTATTTTAAAAAAAGTGCGTGAAAGGTTATTTTTATCTTAAAAATGAAATTGTTAAAATTTTGGATGAAAAATAGTTGCATTTGTAAGTATAAGGTTATCTTTTATATTTGAAATGAGTAACGTTAGATTGATGAAATTTTTTTAATATTTTTTGAACTTTTTATTGAAATCTATAACGATGTATATATTTTTTAATGATAATATAACTAATTAAAAAGATTCATAGATACTTATATTTATACATAGGGAATAGAGAATTAAAAGTGATGTTAGGGATAATTTAGAGATTTAAACATGTAAGGATATAGTGGTAATTTAGATATTTAATTGTAGAAGGATACTTAGTATTTAAAATTTTTTGTAAAGGTAAAATAGTGAATCAAAAGTTTTTTATGTTAAGGTACTTTTATTAGTAGTATATAGATAAGTGATATGACATTTTAACGAGCCCATTGCTGCATGATCAAAGCATCGCATATTGAAAAGCTTCAGATTTGTTGTTGCAGTCCACCGGCAGTTAGAAAAACCAACTGGTTTGTACTAGTCCCACTGGTGAGCTATACAAGTTAACATGTAAATGCATCCTGAAAATCCTTGGATTTGTATCTAAGTACTAGTGAATCTATGTTTCTATGGCCAAACTGGAATTGTTTTTCAAGGCTTGGTTTAGGTGGGTATTTTGTGCAAATTTAGAAGAATGTTTCATCAGCATATGTTTCACTTCTGCTGCACAAGTGTGATTATTTATAAATATTGGATGTTTCCACGCAGACATAGTGAAATAAAACTACTTATCAAAGCAAATTGAACATAAAAGGAATGGGCAAGCCACCTTTGACTATA